>JBBDHG010000224.1:1850000-1915000 GCA_037951165.1 Lophius americanus | reverse complement strand
ACACGTTGAAAATCCAATTTTGGTGCATATGATTTTTTTTGCCACCTTAAAGAAAAGACAGTATTTGTGTTCTGTTCTGGTCCACATGGGAACATCCAGGGCTTTTACACTGGTGGGAATAATGTTCAATGTTTCTTTGAAGTAAACGAGAGGTTGACTTGATCAAACCCAACCTGTCGACCTACTTTTCCCTGACTCAGGTAAATGTCTCTTTTGCTGAGTTCTGTCTCCTGTCCTGTGTCTGTCCTGTGTCTGTCCCGTGTCTGTCCCGTGTCTGTCCCGTGTCTGTCCCGTGTCCGTCCCGTGTCCGTCCCGTGTCTGTCCCGTGTCCGTCCCGTGTCTGTCCCGTGTCTGTCCCGTGTCCGTCCCGTGTCCGTCCAGTGTCTGTCCCGTGTCTGTCCCGTGTCTGTCCCGTGTCTGTCCCGTGTCTGTCCCGTGTCTGTCCCGTGTCTGTCCCGTGTCCGTCCCGTGTCCGTCCGGTGTCCGTCCCGTGTCTGTCCCGTGTCTGTCCCGTGTCTGTCCCGTGTCTGTCATGTGTCTGTCCCGTGTCTGTCCCGTGTCTGTCCCGTGTCTCGTACTCGACCCCTCTTCTGTAATGACTCCTCGCTTCTTAAATGACTCCGTCCTTTTTAGCATGCTGCCTGTTGTGATCACACCACACTTGTCTCTGGACGTCCTTGAAGCACGGCAGAAACGCAGCGAGTGTGAAGTCGATCAGAGCTGGGAATCGGGCTCAACACCTTACTATTATGGGATGGCATCCGTCCACCAAACATTTGCATTGTTACTGGCGAGTCTTTCTTTTAAGTCATTGCAGCATACACACAGCACATATGCATTAAACTCATCTAAACCAGTGGATACGGACGTGAGGCTGCGGCCATGTCTCATGTTTTTATGGTTTATGATGTGCGTTCAATTATTATGGAGCCCTGTGGATTGCAAAACCTCGTTTCATCTGCTGAGAGATTAAACCCCATCACACACATCAGGTGTGTAAGAAACAGAAAAGTGATCTTTCCTCCCAGCTCGTGGTATCTCAGATATCTCAGGTATCTCAGATATCTCAGATATCTCAGGTATCTCAGATATCTCAGATATCTCAGGTATCTCAGATATCTCAGATATCTCAGATATCTCAGGTATCTCAGATATCTCAGATATCTCAGATATCTCAGATATCTCAGATATCTCAGGTATCTCAGATATCTCAGATATCTCAGATATCTCAGGTATCTCAGGTATCTCAGATATCTCAGATATCTCAGGTATCTCAGATATCTCAGGTATCTCAGATATCTCAGATATCTCAGGTATCTCAGATATCTCAGATATCTCAGATATCTCAGGTATCTCAGATATCTCAGATATCTCAGGTATCTCAGATATCTCAGATATCTCACATACACACTCCAGCCTCCTGTTCATAACTTCCACCTCACGGGGTCACGAGAACGTAATAACCCGAACTAGAACCAGAATGTAAGGCAACGATGCAGTCACACTGCTGCCTTCTAGAATCATTCTAGACAGGATTCAGCGGATCTACTAGATGAGAAGAATGGCGTCAGCAGGTTCTTCTGTGTCTGCTGTGATGCAGCGTTCTCTCTAACTGGGGTTTGGAACAGGAGGACATTTCCACTGAAGGAACTGTTGTGGAGAGAGACAGCAGACCGAGCTGCTTCTCTCTACGGGAGCTTCTGCAGTGTGATGGGGGTGAAGTGAAAGTTGGTGCTGATGCTGAGTCCTGCTGGTGCAGCTGGTTCTGCTGGTTCTGCTGCTGCTAAGCCGCTCCTCGGTGTAATTCTGTCTTTGAAAGTAGCCCATCGCTGCTCAGCCAACAAATAGCCCTGGGACAGCTTGGTTTTTTCACTCTTTGTGTTTTGTTTTTCATTTTTAATTTATCTCCTCTTGTTTCCTGCTCTCCGACTCTCTCTCCTTATCATTCTCATCCTTCCCTTTCATTCACAGGCTCTTTGTTTCTCCTTCTATAGCTTCCTCTCTCTCAGTGTGTTTGTTTCTGTGCCAGTTCCCCACCATCGGCTCCGCTCCCTCACATCACTTTGATACTATTCGTTCTTGTCATCCTCTCTCTCTCTCTCTCTCTCTCTCTCGCTCTCTCGCTCTCTCGCTCGCTCTCTCTCTCTCTCTCTCTCTCTCTCTCTCTCTCTCTCTCTCTCTCTCTCTTTAAAAGCAGCTTAATTCTATCATCTTGAAGTTGGACAGCAGTAATTACATTTATGACACAAATCCTGCTTCTCACAGCAAAATGCATTGTGGGAGTGTGTAGAGTATAGGGATACATGCTCATCACAAAGTATTTATCCTTGTGTTTGTGCCTGTGTGTGTGTGTGTGTGTGTGTGTGTGTTTGTTTACGGTTCACTCTCTGATAACCTAGCCCAACACCACTGAGCTATTATAAGATTGTTTCTTCCGTCTCACCACTCAACCCTTTGCGAACAGCCTCTGAGGTCTCTCCTGCGGGTGTCGTCTGTGTTTGATCTGCCTTCACTCTTTGCAGATCCCCCAGTGCAAATTAACCTTCACCCTGGGTTTGTGCACTGGATTTAAATGAGGAGCATCACACGCAGAGATTTCATATGGACGTATTCATCTATAGGAAGAAGCCATGACTGAGAGACTAGCGTGGTTTATATACACAAATCTAGTCTCGTCCTCTGGGCGTCACAATCTTGTTCAGCTTTGAGGCCGCTTGTTAAGAGAAGAAAATGTCATTGGCTGCTGTCAGTTCGTTGGCTTTCTGAACGGGAATTAGAGTGTGGATAAACGGAATAACGCATAAAAATCCTGGATGGTTTATTTGGATTCTTCGTTTTTGGTGGCCATTTGGTTTAAAACCTATGGGCTGCTCTAATAAGGCAGTACATCTACATGAGCACAGATACATTATTATCTATACACATTATTTCTTGTTTCTACCATACAGCTATAAATCTGTCAAAGGACAAAATGCCAGAATGAAAGCCGAACGAGGACAGTGATTCCGAAGTTTCTGTTTTAATGGGTTTCACGGGGATATTTTTGTTCATAACTAGTCCAATTGTTCAAATCACATATTACCCCAAATATTACCCCAAATTATCAAAGGATCAAAAGTGAAAAAAGAAAAATATCCGTTATTTTAAGTTTAGCCTGGCCTGAATTACATACCTCGTGTAGCTCCACCATTATCAGGGGGCATTTGTATATTCTTGGTGTCCATTGCCAGTTAAAATTCTAAATAAGTTATTTTCAGTGTCAGAAATTTAACATATACATAGATGTTTTAAACAAAAAAAAAAAAGTTATAACAACACTATAATATTACAGTAATACCATGAAAAACAATCCTGATTGCGGAGCTCTCAAGAAAAACGAGATGTGCTGCAAAAATCCTGGTTCCATGTACCATAGCACACCTTCAGGGGTCCTAGGCAGGAGGTTATAATCCTATGGCTGATTGGTGTGTCTCTGATTTAATTGTATTTTCTTTGTGTGTTTCTATAGTGCATCCCAGCCCCAGTGGGCGGGTGACATCTGCGTTGTGACTGGAGAATGCGTAGGTTCTCACTATAAGACAAACTTTTGTTATTTTCTCTGCATCTGTTCAGCCGCGTCACCGGAAACCTCCGTCAGTCAGGCTGTCAGGACTCAGGGTCGCTTCATATCCATCAATCAAACGACAATAACGTTTACTCCTTCAGCCCGTATCTGAATATCATGAGGGCGGCGTTTATGGATGGGAGTGTCACCCGTTATGGCTCCTGTCCATCTCCTCTCTGCTCAGCCCCCCTACATTATGTATGTGCATACATTCAGTGTGTGTGTGTGTGTGTGTGTGTGTGTGTGTGTGTGTGTATGCGTGTGTGTGTGTGTGTGTGCGTGTGTGTTTGTGTGTGTGTGTATGCGTGTGTTTGTGTGTGTGTGTGTGTGTGTGTGTGTGTGTGTGTGTGGTTAATGGTTGTTTAAATAGATATGGTAGTCAACCCCAGCCCTGTCATCTCCTCTGCTCATAGAAAACACACACGCACACACACACACACACACACACACACACACACACACACGCACACACACACTGAGCGGTGGTGTGTATAGGGAATCATTAGCTAAGTGATGCAGGTTTAGCCGTCATGAATCACAGTGGCATCATATCGACAAGCAAGAGCCAGCAAGGAATTCAAAATGTGTGTTTGTGTGTGTGTGTGTGTGTGTGTGTCTGTGTGTGCGTGGCAGGATTACTAGTATTGTGAGCTGGCAGCAAGCCCAGCTTTTCTCCCTCCTTCCCCATTTTTATCTGTCGTCCTTTCTGCCACCCTGGTATTCCCCAGAGGAAACTTAATTTGTCATTATTTCTCCGGTGTCTCGCATCTTTGCCACCGGCAGCCGCGCCCCGTTTGGGGTGACAGTCGGGACACAGCGACTCTTCTCCCTCTCTGACAGTCAGCCGTCCTCATTCACAGTGGGAGCAGCACCTTTGCCTAACTTTCTCCTTCTAGAAGTTTTTCTCTTTCTTTTTAACAATAAGTTGGATCTTGACCTTACTCCCCACTGAAGAGCTCCACCATTACTCTCTCCTCACCCCACCTTCTCATCCACCTCACCCTCCATCTGCTCCCTCCTTCAGTAATATCTCTCCCAGTATACTTGTGATGATGGATGGTGAACTTGTAACAGTGAAGCCAGCCTCACATCCATCACAAGCTAAACAACAGCTCAGTTAACTGCATCACTGTTTTTTTCTCCTCGGGTCTTCTCTCCAGGGTTCAGTCATGTCACAATCTCTCTGCTTTATCGCTACTGTCTCCACCCGCCTTCTCTCTGCACAGCAGAGTACTGCTCAGGAAACTGGGCTCTTCCTACCGTCATTATACGCCGCCGTGTCCACTTCCTGTTAACGTGAGAACTTATGAACTATCTCACGGATCCTTTTCACATTTTAGTCCCATATAGACCTGAGTGCCAGGAAGAACTGGATTAAAATTGTGAAAGGTCGATTGAATATTTCCAACAATAGAGGGAGCATTATTTCCAAACATATTTGGGACAATTCTTCTTAACTGTTGGTCCGATTCTCTCCAAATTTGGTGAATCTGAATCGACACAAGTAATCAATTTGGTTTATCGTACTGTAATAGTTCTTAAAATATTCACTAGGGCGAGCTTTGTTTTTGACAACACTTCACATTTAAATTGAGGAGTTCAATCAAAGGGATTATTTGTCAATTGGAGGGGATTAGGGTCTTTTTGGGGACATACCCTTCAGGCCGTTGATGACATCCTAAGCCTAGTTATTATAATATCTTTACTTTGAGTGAAAACCATCATTGAGATTAAAATTTCTCTCCTAAAAGTGACATGTTAAAGAAAGGAGCCTTCAGTTTTTGGTTGTTTTTTAATAGAACTGCAATAACCCCCTGGTTGATTGCAGAACAACTGCTTCTACTCTAAGAAGCAGTAATTGCAGAAATCTTGGTGCAGAGTTTAAAGAAAAGATGGAAAGCTGTTCTGTGTTCGTGGCTGGGGCCCACTCACCTGATGGACAGACAGTCCTGACTACTGAAGGAGCCCAAATACTAATTACAAACCTCCTGTATGATAAAAGTCACAAGTATAGGCACGTTTTTGTTTTCCTTCAACTAAGTAATGATGAAGGTATGGCGGTGGTCAAACCTGTGAAGGTACACAAGCATTTAAAGCAGAATCTGGGCCAAATCGTCTTCCTTATGCTGCAGAGCTGGAGCCTCAGATACTCGGTCTTGGTCTGTCCATGTTTTCAGACGTGGCTCTGGCGTGGTTTTACTCTGCAGAGCAGCGCTCTGATTACCCACTTTATTCTGTGGTGAACTTCAGATAGGATTCAGCTCTAGGTCTGTCCATGAGTCTGTGGTCAGAGCCAATTCTTTGAGTTTGAGATTCAAAGGCATTCAGATAGTCTCTACAGTTAGTCTGGGCGTCGCTGTAAAGTCTGTGGAGAAGAATGTCTTAATGTTTCAGCTCTGAGATGACTGCCGTCGTTTGTTCTAACATTAAACTTACTTTGTCTGCCAGTGTGGTCTTCTGAAATATGGGTGGAGCTTCATCTGTTGGGGGCTTTGCTGTGTCTCATTGTCTTTATCCTTTAAATTAGCTCCACAGCAAACTATGTGACTGCAGCGCGTTTCTGCTGCTGCAGCGTCCTACACGTTGACTTCAGCAGGTTCTGATTCTATTGTTAAACGCGGTCAGAAACAGCCTGTAGCCGCATTAACGCCCCCTGCTGGCGTAAACTGTCAGCGGATGATCCGAGGGTACTTCTGTTGGCCTCCCAGCAGACGGATGAAACTCCAGAGAAATGAGATTCTATGTGACTCTTACGTATAGAATACTTGGACACATACAGCATCGACGTAAAAGATTCAATCATGTTACATGTTAGTCATGACTTAATACTGGGATCCAGTCAGAGCTGTGAGCTCTATCTTCTGTTCCAGCCTCATGTTCAAACAGAACCAGGGAAACGGTTGACAGTTCATCAAACTGCTTTGTTCTCTCTCTTTGTTCCAGCAGCTTCATCGCCTCCCGCAGAACTCGGACCGACCCTCGGCTTGAAGAAGTCCAGCTCGTTGGAGAGTCTCCAGACCGCGATGTCGGAGGTTAACAGGAAGAACGAATTCCTCCCTTTCCACCGGCCACGCCAGAATATGGTGAGGGGGAGAGGCTGCAACGAGAGCTTCAGAGCAGCTATCGATAAGTCCTATGACGGGCCTCCTGAAGAAGAAGACGGTAAGAGTCACAGAAGGTCAACCTTTACGTTCAGTGTGTCCCCCAGTTATTCTGTAGAGCCAGCCGTGAGCTCAGCTCAGAGCATCATCTGCCAGCAGTGATTAGTTTAGACGAGGCCGTTTCTAGAAGAGCGCCATGAATCAAACCTGCCGACGCACGCGAAGCAAAGTGGCGGCGACGTCTTTCCATCCGTCACCCTGCTCTGATCCCTACGTCAGCTTGAAATATTTATCCAGGAGCTCAGCGTCAGCCGCTGCTTGTTTGGTTTCAGTGGAAGGAGCTCTGGGTTCCCATCTGCGTTATTAGCAGCAAACTCTTATCAGTCACCAGACGAGTGAGTAATGAGCCGGCCTGTTTCAGATCACCACGCTCACACCGGAGAGGACTAATAGGGCGTGTCAACGGCACACACACGCTGAGGCCTCATCCCTCACATCTCTGAATGTTAAACACTCGGAGAGCTGCTGTTAATTGACAGCAAACAGTTCCTCTTCAGATATGAACTTGTATCGCTTCATTTTCTCTTCATTCCATCCTTCTGTCACCCTCTTCACACAATATACCGATTTTGTTTGAATAATCCACCAGTTATAAAAGTAACCAAAAGCTAAGAAGTAATAAGTGAAGACTTTATTAGTCTGTGGTGAGCTCTAGTGTCACTGCAGCACGAGAAGAGCCGGTGGACAGAAATCCAAAAGAGAAACCTGAGATAGAATATTAGTGAACGAGGAATACTGAAAGGTAACTAAAATAAAATAGTGTGCACATGGAAGCGTACGTGCGGGAGATTCCCCTGAAGGTTTTTATGTATATATGGCTAAATTATGTTGCAGTGAAAGTGCATTTGACTATTAATCGTTCAGCCTTTTACTTCATTAGCTTCTCATGAAAGAAAGCTTTATTAATTAGCCACATTTACATGATGTGGTCTAATGCCGACTGAAACTGTTGTTTTATCTGTCTACATAATGGACTACGAGGACGTGCCGTTGCAGCGCTGCCTCTCACTGCCTCTAAACATCGATAACACCAGCAGTTAACGGCTGCTTGTAATCTCTGCTTGAAAAAAAATGTCTGCTCCATCGGACACTTCCTGATCGCCCGGTTTTTACATGTCAGGGATTTTCAAATTATTTATTTTGTGGGTTGTCATTGCTGCTGCCATCTCTACAGATTGGTCCTGTTAAAGGGAGAACATTAAAAATGTGTCATGGTTCAATGTCAAATTTTATACCCACCAAAACCTTAGTGCGAGGAAGAACTGCACTGATGTTTGGAAAGGTTTGTTGTATATTTCCAACACTAGGGGATATTTATCTCTTAAGGCAATAATCCTCAACCCATGGATGGACTGTAACCCAAATATGGAGCATATGAATCGTCTCGATCGCAAATATCATATTTTATTCTGCCAGTTCATGTTTTACTCACCAGGGCGACCTGCTTATTTTTATTTCTGAAACGTAGTTTTACAGACATATCTTCTCATTTAATGGGAGGAGTTCATTCAAGGGGATTGCTTGTGCAACGCTGGGGATTGGGGGCTTTTCGCGGATACACCCTTGCTGTCAAGGACGACAGCGTAGGCCTAGTTTAATGACTGAACTTAATTGAGTTTTTTCACACAGATGTGTTCAGACTGAGTTGAACACTGTGAACTTAATAAAACTGTCCCAAAATGAATCTTCTGCTTTGGTCATTTAAACCTCGCCACAGGAAGACTAACCTGACGTGTGAATGTACACACACACACACACGCACGCACGCACGCACGCACACACACACACACACACATGTATTATTGCCTTTGGGTGCTAGACAGTCTTTGTAATTAAGGCTGAAGTGGATATCGATAGAAAATTCAACATTAATTAGTGTCATTTATTTGGTTGAGTCATCCTCTAAACGCTTTCAGGTATTCTGTCTGTCTGTCTGTCTGTCTGTGTTTGTGCGATGCTCGGGATTCATGACCCGGCCTCCAGCCTGTCAAAGAAGTAATGAGCCAGAGTCTGATTTCATTAATGAGACTTAATTGATTCATTGTAAAGTTAAGAAATCTGCCATAGAGGGGGTTCAGTGGTACATCCCGCTGTGGATGTCGAAATAATGGAATTGCTCTCATAAAATATGTGTGTTTATGTTTGAACGGGTGTGTGTTTTTATACAAACCTGATACATGGTCTGTATAAACTGTTATGAATGTTGTTTTTGTGATTTTGGACATCTTTTGGCTGGGTTTATGGTTACACTATGTCACTCTGTATCTCCAAGGGGAACATTTGGGATACTGCCAGGGGCGGGTCTAGGAATTTCTTGATAGGGTGGCCAGTGACCATTGGCAAAGTCACAAACAAAGTCATCCAGATTTAATGAGGTTTCTCTTCTCCTCCCCTCAATACTTGGTACTCCAATATTACCAAGCCTCTTATCATGCTCTGAAATGAAACTGTTGTTTAAACTGTTGTGTAATAGTGATACTGCCCTAGAGCAGTATCACTATTACACTTACTGAATATAATATAATTCAATAAATACAAATATCACAGGCTAAACAATATTGGTAATTAAGTGGCAGTTGTTGTTGGTACAGCAAAGCATGTGACCGATGGGTTCACTAATAAACTAGTCAAACAAAAGTTTATCACTTACTACATGGACTACATGTCCATGTAGTAAGTTGACACTCTATTCCATATCACAAAATAATTAACTGTTAATAAATAACTATTTCATATTCAAATGAATTTCCATCTCCAAATATGTTAAGTAAGAAAACACTCATGAGCTCGATGTGTGTTCACTAGTGCGTTCCTGAAAAGTGGTGCATGAATGTGGATAATAGTTATTATCTTTATCATTAAAAAGATATACTGAGCAGCGTGTCATTAGCACAGTGACTCTGAAGTTTAACAGAAAAATATGTGAAGTGAAATGGTACATATTTGTTTATCGTTTGATGATGGTCGCGCAGTCATTGCTAATTCCCATCATATGTTAGCATTAAGCTAACTGAGATGGCTAAAGTTGTCTTTGCCCGTAACAACATGTTGCTGGAGGTCTTCACAGAGCGTAGATATAATTTCCGTGGCTCCACATACCATAACAACCATAACAACAGCAGGGGTGAATGTAGATGTGCATGGATGAAATTAAATATTGAGAATTTTGCTGCTACCAAAGCACCGTAAAATGTTAGTTATGGTTAAGAGAACTACAGAGTACAAATGATTGACAGACAAGACAAACGACCTATCACGTTGTACCTTTGGTAGGGGTGGCACCTGGAGTCACTTACATTCTAGGAGTGGTCGGTGCCACCTCTGGCCAACCCTCTGGCCCCGCCTATGTCTAATGCATGGGCTGCTTGAGCTGCTTCTGGATCTTAGTTTGAAAAATACTACACTAACAAGATTATTACACAACTAGAACCACAGGAGATCCATCCTGTCTGTGGCCATCAACTCTACAACACCAGCCTCTGATAGAACCTTGAAATTTACTTAAGTCCGTTTGGAGTCAATAGACTGGTTTTGGGCTCTACTTATTAATTACCTGCTGCACCTTATGATGCACATTGAACACTTTTTCCTATCCACATGTTGGTTTGCACCCATCTTTAACTAGTATCATAATATTAGTCTTGTGTTCTTATAATATTATAACATGCATTCTCACATTCCTTTATTGCTATACATATATTCTTTATTTATTGTTTTTTTATTTCTTAATCATACTTTCTCTTCCACTCTAAACAGTTTTTTAAGGAGAATCTAAAGCGAACAAATTTCCCCCCGGCGATCCATTATGTTTTCTGATTCTGGTTCTGATTGTTAATATGATAAGTCAAATCAAATACATATATAAATAAAAGTCAGACAAACCAATTTTGGTTTAGGGTATTCCCATTTCAAACGCTAACGCTAAGTGTCCTGAGCTGAAAACCACAAACACAATGATGCTCATTATACTATAGAGGTGGAGGTTTAGATACATGAGAGACAGAAATCATTAGACTTCTGTGCTTCATATTTAATTCAGCTCAAAACACTGAGAAAGTACAAAAACTATCAATTCAGAGGAGTGTGACCACGCCTCCATCAGACTCGTACTCCCTGATGACTAAACCAAGGGACAGATATATTGCAAGGTATTAGACGTCTCTATGTCTTGGAGTGCTTGGCATAAAAAAAAAAAATAGATCAAATAGAAGCTCTAAAAGGCCCGTAATTCCAAGACTGGATCTCTGAACTGGGCAAAGTTTTCATGAATCGGGGAATAAATACCTGTTAATTGGGGAAGGTTTTTGCCGTTTCAATTGTTTTCTTGCAGAGATTAAAAAAATAGCATGTATTTTTGTACAACGCAGGGGATTAGGGTCTTATCTGGGAGATAGCCTTGGTGTGGGGGGGGGGGGCCGACAGAGTAGACCTAGTTTAATTTTTTATTTCAGTGGGGATAAACAATCTTGCGTTCTCTTTGGACTTGCAAACAGGTAGAGAGTAACGGCGCTCTGATGGCAACGGAGAGAATTCACTGATTACAGAATGGATTTCGGTCTCTCTGTTTTACTCCTAGGGTTAAGAATACGTTGTGTTCCGTTTGCTTTTAATCTATTGTAAAACAGGCATGAATTAAAAAAAAGAAAAACCAGCAGATAGAAGACTTTCGATAAATGACTGATAAAAACGCAGAAAAAGAACTCAGTTTGCTGAAGAGGTGGATTCTCTTCTCCACACTTGCGTCAGTGTTTCACATCAAACTACCGTCAGTCCTTGTTGTGTCTGATCATCATTCATTGAGTGGATCGCTTCAAACACTCGGGATAAATTGTGTCAAAGAGTGGATGAGGAGTCCCAGCAGGCGAACCTGTTATGAATGAATTAAAAATGATGGATTTTGTTCTAATTGTCACTGTTTGAAGTCCATTCACATGTTTCCTGCTCTGCTCCCTGTAGACGATGGTACAGAGCCGAGTTCGGGCCGGGACACTCCGGCAAGTAGTTCGTCTCGCCAGGGAGCGGGAGATCAGACGGAGGAGAAAGGAAAGAAGGACAAGAAGAAGAAATCCAAAACCAAGAAGAAGGAAAAAAGCAAGGGGAAGAGAAAAGAGAAGAAGAAAGCAGAGGAGTCAGAGGAGACGGAGAAGAAGAGCAAGAAGATCGGCTTTGGCCTGCTGAGGTGAGGGGTTGGTGGGGGTCTCTGTGTGTCCGAGAGAGAGAAGGAACACTTTATCATCTCAGTTCTCAAAAGATGAGCGATAATACACCTTTTAATTCATCTTCAATCTGTCTTTATTTATATAGCAACAATTCACATCGACTGTTGTCTCAAGGTGTTTTCCAGAAAGAGCAGGTCTAGACCAGACTCTTTACATAATTATCTTACAGAGACACAACAAATCCCTCCTTTTAACGGGCAGAAACCTCGAGCAGATCCAAGACTCAGGGTGGAAGGCCAGCTGCCATGACCAGTCGGGTTTGAAAAGAGAGAGAGAGAGAGAGAGAAAGAGAGGGGAGGAGAGAGACAGATGGGGAGGAAAGCAGCAATAATATCAGCTATAATCCACTTTCTTCCGCTTCTTCAGGGTCGGGCTGTGGTTGCAGCAGGGATCCCAGGTTGATCATAAAAATAATAGTGATATGATATTTAGCAATAGCCTATGGGAAAAAAAACTATAATAATAATACTACTAATAATAATAATTGTAGTCATCATCGTGATCATATTGTAATCAGACATCGAGCAGGTGTCAAAGCACAAATACTCCAGGGGAGAAGTCAAGTCAGTAACATGCATTAATCCAGTAAAATGTATTCATCCAGTAACATGCATTAATCCGTTAACATGCATTAATCCGTTAATTTTCATTAATCCACTAACATGCATTAATCCAGTAAAATGTATTCATCCAGTAACATGTATTAATCCAGTAACATGCATTAATCCAGTACCATGCATTAATCCAGTAACATGCATTAATCCAGTAACATGCATTAATCCAGTAACATGTATTAATCCAGTAACATGCATTAATCCAGTATCATGTATTAATCCAGTAACATGCATTAATCCAGTAACATGCATTAATCCACTAACATGCAATAATCCACTAACATGCATTAATCCGTTAACATGCATTAATCCAGTAACATGCATTAATCCAGTAACATGTATTCATCCAGTAACATGCATTAATCCGTTAACATGCATTAATCCGTTCATTTTCATTAATCCACTAACATGTATTAATCCAGTAACATGCATTAATCCAGTAACACGTATTCATCCAGTAACATGCATTAATCTGTTAACATGCATTAATCCGTTCATTTTCATTAATCCACTAACATGTATTAATCCCGTAACATGCATTAATCCAGTAACATGCATTAATCCAGTAACATGCATTAATCCAGTAACATGTATTAATCCAGTAACATGCATTAATCCAGTAACATGTATTAATCCACTAACATGCATTAATCCAGTAACATGTATTAATCCAGTAACATGCATTAATCCAGTAACATGCATTAATCCAGTAACATGCATTAATCCAGTAACATGCATTAATCCAGTATCATGTATTAATCCAGTAACTTGCATTAATGTGAGAGGAATGTACAAAGAGGTACAGTGAGAGAGGAAGTGAGACAAACTCAGTGCATCATGGGATATCCCCTAGCAGTCTAAACCTATAGCAGCATAGCTAAGAGCTACCTTAGGCCAGCCTGAATTATAAACTGTATCGTGAAGGAGAGTTTTAAATACAGAGAGGGTGTCTACCTCCTGGACTGAGACTGGGAGGTGGTTCCCAAAGGAGAGGAGCCTGATAGCTGAGGGCTTGTGTGTATTAGAGGGTAATTGTATCACTGTGAAAACAACCATAATTTAAGGTTTGCCTCATAAAGCACACATAGATCATGTGTTATGTACTTTGAAAGAGTCAGTGTGATAGTTTGTCTGCAAAAACATATTTGTGTGAATAATTGTTCACCTTCTTTGCACATTCCATATATTAATACTATATGAGTTGAAAATAACTCTTGAACATGAGCACTCAACATCATATCCAGACCTGGGGGATGCAGTGCTCTAACAGTGGTGCTCAATTTCCCTGAAAGGGTTTTGAGAATGATTTCTCCGAACTATGTGATGTGATTGACTTTAACACTCACAATCATTCTGGGTGAATGGCTGAGGGACGCCGACTGGCTGAGTGAATGGGCCAAAGTGTCCCAATGAACAATTTGTACTTTCTACCTTAATTACGTGCTATTATCACTCTATTTTATTTTGACGCGGTCTTTTCAGACATGGGATTTCACATGACCATTAAACAGATAGAGATCTTTAGAAAAACTCATGCCTCCAATTTGATCTACAACATTAAGGGGCAGCCTTTACAAACACTCACAAAAGAGGTCTGTGTGAACCGGATCACTGAACAAACAATTCCAGATTTTATCACAATGATTAAATCTCACACGTCCAACAAATTTAGAGTGGAATATAAGGCAATTAGACTAATTTGGACCAATTTGACTTCACTGAAAGGACCAACAATCTCTTTGAAAGCTCTCCTCAGCTCATTTCCACCACAGTGTACTTCCACTCGCTCACAGGTCGGTGGAGTTCTTCTGATGCCGAGCAGATATATGCATTTATTGAAGTCTGAATGCTGTTTTTGTCACGCAAGTTTGTGAATGTGTACTTGTACTTCATAAAGGAGAAAGGTGTCTGGTTTGAACCCGATAAAGACTCATTTCCTCCTTAGCTTTCCTGGCAATGTTGATATTGCAAACACGGTTTAACCTAAGTTTAACCTTTTTGAAGCAGCGATTAAAAAAGTCAAAAATCTGCCAAAGCACCATCTCTTTGGATAATTTGGAGTTTGATCTTGAGTCTTGTCAAATACAGTTTGTAATGCACTAAAGCAGAACTAAATAATGATGTTATTAAAATTTGGTGTTACCCACATAGGCCTTAGTGCGAGGAAGAACTGCATCGATTTTGGGAAAGGTCTGTTATGTACTTCAAGGGTGGTGCTTGTATCTCCAACGGTTCGTGGGCCATAATTTCTCAACCGTTGGTCTGATTTCGTTCAAATTTGGTGTATGTGAACGACTCAAACAGCTATATATTGTAATTATATAGTAATTTACTCGAATAATTCAAGTTGTACTTACAAGGAAGTGTGTTTTTTCGAAAATCACAATTTTTCGTACATATCTTGATATTTAATTGGAGGGGTTAAATCAGGGAGATTACGTGTAAAACGCAGGGGATATGGGGCTTTGTGGGGATGTGCCCTTGATCATTTAGCTACTACAGTACAATATATATAATATAATATCAGTAATATGTTACCAAGATAGATCTCCTCGAGTCAATTGATGTTGTATAAACTGTTTAATTTTTTAAAAAGCTCCCCCTAGAGTGTAAAATATGAACTATTTTAGTAAAACACAATGTATACAAGATAGATAGATAGATTGAGATATTATGTCCAGAAGGTTAAAATATAGGATAATAACAAAGCTCCCCATAGTAACAGAAATATACAACCAAGCTTTGCCAAAATCAATGCAGTTCTTCCTCGCACGACCATCTATTGGAGTAAAAGTTTGAAAATGATAGATGAAATATTTTTTTAGTTATGTCCGCAAAAAAAAACAAAATTAAATTTAAAAAAAACTCCCCTTGGGAGTTATAAACAAACCATTCAAGTAAAATACAACGATCTCCCAGAGTCTCCTCATGTGCATCAGATTTGGACTAAATCCGACCAACTGTTGAAAAGGAGTGGCCTGACATTTTTGCAGATGAAGCTCCTCTTTACTTTTAGAAATATGCAGCCGACCTTCTCCAAAAACACACAGTTCTTCCTCACACTAAGGTTAATGTGGATCTATAATTTGAAAGTCATCCATTTTTGAGGGACTGTTTCTTCAGGTTACTGCTGAAGCGTTGAGCAGAGAGTCTAAATATAAACAGTACAGAGGCCATGAATGGGCGTATTTGTTTTTATTACACCGTGTTTGGACTTAGACCATAATGATGGGATAAACCGATGAAGTTAATTAGATCATGAAAGTGAGTCATCAGCCGTAACGTCCGGAGGATGACGCTGATGGCCTCAGTGATGCAGCTTGAAGAAAACTCTCTCCTGCCTCCTGCTGCAGCGACACTTTATGCCGACCGCCGCTCTCTCTCTGCCGCCGCGCTCTCACCAGGTGCTAAATGTCCAGGGAGCCGGTTGCTCTGTTCAATAATTGCCCTGCCGGCTCTGAACAAAGAGGCAGGCACATTAGCAGGAGGAAAGAAGAGGTAGGAAGTGTTTTTCACCATTATTACACTTTTCTGGGTGAACCTAAAGCGTCACGGACGAATGTGGTTAAGATGCATGTCAGCAGCAGGTCTGAGTCTTTGTTGTGATCGGAGGTTTGAGCAGACATCAGGATTGGAGACTCGGTTTGGACTCATTTTGGCTCTGTAGTCTCATTTTCCTGTTTCTTAATGTCTGCAGGAACTACAATAACACATAGTGATTTATTCCTATAAAGTCACAAGTAACACACCTGAGGTTTTCCATCATTCCTTCTCCACCTCCGTCCTGTCCTCCCTGTGTTCTTCTTAGGTTTCATGTCCATTAACAGCTCCCAGCTCTCCATGACAAACCCAAATACACAGTTTATGTTTCCCACTTCTGTCATGGCTCCACTCTCTCCAACCCTCGCTGTCCTCTTTGATGTTTTTCAGACTTCCCGTCTGTCCCTGTCCTCACGTGTCTCTTCCAGCCCTCCACCACTTCTTTGATTACTGGCTGGACAGCCCACACAACCATACTCCCAGTTAAATCCAGTTGATTCCTCCACCCATCCTTTCATCCACCCCCCCGTGCTCTGAGAAACCCTAGAACACAGCCGGGGACGTATGAGACCCTTCCTCTGCGCCCCGTCCCTTGTCACCCTCACAGCGCCGTGATTAGAGCCCAGTGATATTCACTCTCTCTATCCTTTCACTCTTTTCTCTCAGATTTCTGTAATCTACCCCCCCCCCCCTCCCCCCCATAATCTGTACATCAATTTTTCCTCTCCGTCCGCTGCCTCCAGCTCGCTATTTGCTCTTGATTGCGTATAATGGAGGTAGACAAGTGAAATTGCTGATATTCAGTACAGTTCAATCCGGGCCGACCAGCTGATTTGTCACTTTAATGCACCGCATGGGTTGGAGGAGAAGTGGTGTGACACACTCAGCCTACTTTCTTCAAGGTCGGATGTTTTACAATAATACATATTATTGTGGTCATCTATAGGTGCAAGAAATCACAGTTTGGATCGGATCCCAATTTTTGAGTTTGGGCCAAGGATCGGATCAGCCTGAAAAAAATCTCATTTAACTTTCTATTTGCTATTAAATAAATGCTGTTTTTATTTTTTAACCAGGCACAAAACAGTCTCGCTGTAATTGAAGATTTCCAGCCTTTAAATAATGTTTTCTCATAAAATGTATTTATTTGGACACCATTGTCCACATCTGTAAACAGAGCTAAACAGACTACATCCAATCATTTCAACAATGACTTTATCAGATAAAATTAGATTCAATCAATTATGAATCATAATCTATAACTCCAATAGCCAAACTTTACAACAGTAAATATAAATGTGTGCCATCGGTTGGTTCAAAGATTTGATGTTTAATCTCTGCATCTTCATCTTTTGCTTCTTCCGTCGCCGTTGTTTTTCTCCCATAAATATCCGATTAGGTATTTTTTAAATGAGTAAAGACGCGGAGAGATTTAAAGTAATAGCTGTTGTTTTTGTTCACATTGTTAACCCACTCAGTCTCTGATTGGCTGCTCGAAATGCCCTTTAAAGTGGACAGCTGGCTCTGACATCTGAGCTGCTGCCACCTCCCATTCACACATGCCAATCATCTGTGTGTGTGTGTGTGTGTGTGTGTGTGTGTGTGTGTGTGTGTGTGTGTGTGTGTGTGTGTGTGTGTGTGTGTGTGTGTGTGTGTGTGTGTGTGTGTGTGTGTGCGTGCGTGCGTGCGTGCGTGCGTGCGTGCGTGTGTGTGCGCGCTCGCACACTGTAGTAGCGACCATGCCATCATGAATATTCTTGTGGTGATAAAATTTGATTGGTCACACAGTCAGATGGTTGTTGTATTGTAGTTGATTCTTCTTCCTCACAGCGTGTGTGTGTGTCTATTTGTGGGTGTGTGTGTTTTAGTTTGTTGGCGCGGGATTGTGGTTCATCTAATAGTTGGCAGATTGTGTTCCCATTTCCTTTCTGATCTGGTCTGATCTTCCGTCTCTTGCTCAGGCCGATAAGGTTTATACACAAACAACCTGGCAGACCTCTAAAAACACACAAGAATACACACGAACATAAAAACACACAAGAATACACCCGCACATAAAAACACACAAGAATACACACACACATAAAAACACACAAGAATACACACGAACATAAAAACACACAAGAATACACACACACATAAAAACACACAAGAATACACACGAACATAAAAACACACAAGAATACACACACACATAAAAACACACAAGAATACACACGAACATAAAAACACACAAGAATACACACGAACATAAAAACACACAAGAATACACACGCACATTAAACACACACACACGCGCACACACATATACAAACACACTCACAATACCAAACACACTCACACATACAAACACACACAAAAACAGGCACTAACATATACACACACTCACACATACAAACACACACACATAAAAACACACTCAAGCATACAAACCAACACACACATAATAACACGCACAAACACACACATACGAACACACAATAGACATACAAACACACACACAGACATAAAAACAGATACAAACACACACATACAAACACACAAACACACACAGACATAAAAACACATACACACACATACCAACACACACAGACCTAAAAACACATACACACAGACATAAATACACAAATACACACAGACATAGAAACACAAACACACACACACATACAAACACACACACAGACATTAAAACACATACACACACACATACAAACAAACACAAGCATTCAAACCAACACACACATATTAACACGAACAAACACACGCGCACAAACATTCACATACAAACACACACAGACATAAAAACACATACACACAAACAAACACACACATACAAACAAACACACACACATAAAAACACACAGGCATTCAATCGGACGCACACATATTAACATGCACAAACACACACGCACAAACACACACATAGACATAAAAACACATACACACACACAGACATAAAAACACATACATACAAAAACACACACATACCAACCCTCACAGACATTAAAATACATACACAAACACACACAGACATAAAAACACAAATACACACAGACATAGAAACACAAACACACACATAGACATGAAAACACATACACATACACACACGCACAAACACACACATAGACATAAAAACACACACATACAAACAAACACACACATACAAACAAACTCACTCTCACAGATGACAGCTTGGAGAAATACGCTAGGGTTGTGCGATATTAGAAAAAAGACTTTTGTGGATTTGTCATTAAGTAAACAATGTTTATGAAAGCAGACAGTATTTTTCATCTTTCTGTTTCTGTGGTATTAATGTGAAATAAATCATCAAAATAGAAACACTCTCTCAACCGTCTGACTCCAGCTCATATCTTTGTTGACGGTACCGTTTAGGTCTAACCAGGTTCTCTGAGCGTGTTTTTATGCAGTCGTGTCGTTCACGACTGTCGTGGTCAGCGCATGGCTGCTGATGATGACGATTTATTTTTCCTTTTGTTTGGAGATCGTGAAGTGGGCCTGTCTTTAACAGAACCAGATCTTTAGATCTGTGTGTTTGAACCCAAACCACCAGCTAGCAGGGGAAGAAATCAAACCTACATCTAAGTCTGGCCAGGCTGGTGCTGTCTGTTCGTTTTCCTGACACTCTCTGTTCATTCAGGAGCACCAGCCGAACTTTGTGGTGCTGGGTCCATGAAAGCCCGCCTAACGTGCTGCATGTTCTCTCACTACACGCAGCAGACTGTACTCTCCACCACACCAGTCAATGAAGGTCTGACTCCAAATCGGTTTTCTCTCTGTGTTAGTTTGTTTTTGCAGAAGGAGTGATATAGTGATTCTAAAATACCCTCTCTGGTGCCCACGGTGTTTTGGGTTTTGAGTCATCAGAAAGACTTAGCCCGTGCGACCCAACCAACGCACCCTTCTTTCAGCTCCACAGTCACTGTGGGACATTTTTCCAGCCCGTTTCCACCAAGGAGTCTGAGCATCACCAGTGAGTGTTCAACAGAGCCCCGGCGCCCAACCCCAACCGGGTCACAGCAGGCTCTCCAGCCATCGCTCTTACAGTCTCTGACCTGATCTGTGACCTGGATTTGTTATGTTACTGCCTTCTCCAATCCGGTCATCCAAGGGGACCGCAAATTCCAGTAGGACCACTTGCTTTGTTGAGTTCAGTATTAACAGCACATCTGGGCGGAACCAAGTTGTTGAGATATTATTTGGAACCTCTGGTCATGTGCAGTGGCTGGTCTATCAGCTCTCACACACATTTACACACAAGAACCTGCCATAAAGATCTCATAAACGATACATGAAGGATAACACTTCCCTCAACCCAGGCCTGCAGAAAATCGTTTTATGGTATGTTTGTGTGGGTGATTGTGTGTGCGAGTGTGGTTACGTGTATTTGTGTGTGTTGTTTGTGGTTATGTGTTTATGTGTGGTCTTTGTGTGGTTGTGTGAGTGTGTGTCCATGTGTTGGTGTGTGTGTTGATGTGTTTTGTATGTGGTTACGTGTGGTTGTGTGTGTGTGTGTGTGTGTGTGTGATGTTCCCTCTCAGACTAGAATGGTGTGAATTTATGGGAATCTATGATAATAAATGCACGATTGCCTGTTTGGTTGTAATCATGCGCTGCTGTGCTCTCCGCCCTCGCGCCCCTGATTCTGTCTTTACTGGGTCCGTGTGTGTTTTTGATCGTGCATTTAAGATTTTGTCTATCAGTGGAAAAACCCGCATGGACAATGCTTCCAGCAACGATTGAATTTGGCCACCAGCTGAACCCTGCATGGATAAAAAAGCAGAAAAACATTGTTTCAATTAAACCAACACCTTCCTTCTTCTTTGGCATTTTTTCTTTTTTACCTCTCATTCATGCGTATAATTACACGCTCCTCCTATTATTGCCACGTATTTCCCCTCCCCCCCTCTCTCCAGCTGATCGTAATGAAACACCTCTATTAGAGTTGAAGTGCTCCTTCGTTGGGACCATTAGCCCGTCCTGGTAGTGACCAGGACGCCAAATGCTTGAATTTCCTTTATTTGCCCTTCATTATATTCACAAAAGGAGATAGTTAACACAGCAAGGCTCTGCTACAGAATAAGACATCTGAGCTCTATTTAAGATTTGTCACTGTGCAAACAAGGGCTCAACAAAATGTGCTACGAGTGCATCTCCTGATAAGTACAGAGAAAAACAGGCAAATCAAAACAGACGGAACCGATAAATGTAAGAATGAACCAAACAATTAAACAAACAGAAAAACAATCGTTGGCACAGTTACTGCACAAGATGAATATTGCACTTTAAATAATGATCATTTAGCAGCCGAACGATGAACCGTGAAGAAAATGGACAAATAATAAATATAATAATAGCAAAATTATCAAAATGCATATCCTGATATATGAGCCTGTAGTTGTAGGAGAACATTCTTATATCAAAGAGATGTCACACGCCATCAAAGAACCATTTCCAGGTAAAAACCTGATGTATTTCATAGTTCCAGCGCTCCATTCTATCCTGCCTGCTCTCCGGTTCTGTGGCTGTGAAACCTTCCGCTAGGGTTTGGGTTAAAGAAACAGAACATTTGTGTGAGAAGGTTGAGTGGAGTCCTTTATGCGGGTCTTTTGACCAGACGCTGACATTGTCATTGTCTTATAATTAGACAGCACATGCTTGAAAGGGAGGAAGGGACCAGCAGCTGTCAATCAAACCCAATGACAGGAAGTCATTGGGGTGTCACAAACTTAAGTCATGCCTGTCAATCATTTGTTTGTTTGTGTCTGTGTACGTGTGTCTGTATGTGTGTGGGTTTGTGTGTGTATGTGTTTGTGTGTGTGTGTGTCTGTGTGTGTATGTGTGTGTGTCAGTGTGTGTGTGTGCATCATCGTGCTAGCCTGTCTTCTTGTGTATTTAATGTTAGCTTGTATGTGTGTGTGTGTGTGTGTGTCTTTGTATGTGTTTGTATGTTTTTGTGTGTGTGTTTGTGTGTGTCTGTCTTTGTGTGTGTATGTGTGTGTGTGTCTGTGTGTGTGTGTGTGTGTGTGCATCCTCGTGCTAGCCTGTCTTCTTGTGTATTTACTGTTAGCTCGTATGTGTGTTTGCGTGTGAATGTGCATCTGTGTGTATGTATGTGTGTGTGTGTGTGTGTCTGTGTGCGTATGTGCATCCTTGTGTTAGCCTGTCTTCTTGTGTATTTACTGTTAGCTCGTATGTGTGTTTGCGTGTGAATGTGTATCTGTGTGTATGTATGTGTGTGTGTGTGTGTGTCTGTGTGTGTATGTGCATCCTTGTGTTAGCCTGTCTTCTTGTGTATTTACTGTTAGCTCGTATGTGTGTTTGCGTGTGAATGTGTATCTGTGTGTATGTATGTGTGTGTGTGTCTGTGTGTGTGTGTGCATCCTTGTGTTAGCCTGTCTTCTTGTGTATTTACTGTTAGCTCGTATGTGTGTGTGCGTGTGAATGTGTATCTGTGTGTATGTATGTGTGTGTGTGTCTGTGTGTGTGTGTGCATCCTTGTGTTAGCCTGTCTTCTTGTGTATTTACTGTTAGCTCGTATGTGTGTGTGCGTGTGAATGTGTATCTGTGTGTATGTATGTGTGTGTGTGTCTGTGTGTGTATGTGCATCCTTGTGTTAGCCTGTCTTCTTGTGTATTTACTGTTAGCTCGTATGTGTGTTTGCGTGTGAATGTGCATCTGTGTGTATGTATGTGTGTGTGTGTGTGTGTCTGTGTGCGTATGTGCATCCTTGTGTTAGCCTGTCTTCTTGTGTATTTACTGTTAGCTCGTATGTGTGTTTGCGTGTGAATGTGTATCTGTGTGTATGTATGTGTGTGTGTGTGTGTGTCTGTGTGTGTATGTGCATCCTTGTGTTAGCCTGTCTTCTTGTGTATTTACTGTTAGCTCGTATGTGTGTTTGCGTGTGAATGTGTATCTGTGTGTATGTATGTGTGTGTGTGTCTGTGTGTGTATGTGCATCCTTGTGTTAGCCTGTCTTCTTGTGTATTTACGGTTAGCTCGTATGTGTGTTTGCGTGTGAATGTGTATCTGTGTGTATGTATGTGTGTGTGTGTGTGTGTGTCTGTGTGTGTGTGTGCATCCTTGTGTTAGCCTGTCTTCTTGTGTATTTACTGTTAGCTCGTATGTGTGTGTGCGTGTGAATGTGCTCGTTAGCACAGCACAAATCCATCCATGCCCCCAGGGATCCATTTGCGATGCCAGCAGAGGAGTGCGTGTGAAGCGGCGTGAGGGAGTGAGCAGAAGAATAGAAAGAATGGAGAAGTGAGAGTCACAGATGTTTGCACTTGTCCTCTGCTGGTTTGTAAGAGGGTCTTCTCCTCATGGACCATTCAGGGGCAACGCGTGGAACACTCTTCAAATGTGCACGTCTCGGTTTTGACAGAACGTCTGGGCATGTGTGAATCTCAGAGGTGTTTTTTTCTGATACCCTGTCAGAGCTTATCTTTGAACACATGATAGCAGGAGCCACCGTGACTGTAGCTTTAATCATCTTGTGGATATTTTGCCTTATTCTATAAGACTAAACTCTTCATTTATTTAATTTCCTTCTGCTCACCTGGGCTTTGGTCGTGCTGGCATCAGACTAAAAAGTGATTTTCAAGAAGTCTCTCTCACCAGCAAAAATCCCCAGCTCACCCTGGGTTTTCCTGGAGAGTTTCGAGGCTAACCCTTACCCTGACTCCGCCCCCCCTCCATGGAAGCTCATTTCAGCCGCTTGTATTCTTGTCCTCATTCTTTCAGTCTTCCCACAGACCTCATGACCACAGGTGAGGGTTGGTAACATAGATGGACCGCTAGATTTAGAGCTTTGCTTCACGACTCAGCTCTCTCTTCTCCACAACGGAGCGATGTGACGCCATTATTACTACTGATGCTGCACCACCCCGCCTGTCCATCACACCCGAACAAGACGCCAGAATGCTTGAACTCCCTGGCTGGAGGCTGCAACTGGTTCCAACCCGAGGGAACTATATATCAGGATATAATACTAACATACAATTTTGTGGTGGAACATATTGCTTTTTTGGGGGAGACCTCACAGTGTCGACAAGAAAAAGAAACAATAACTCCCCAAGGAATTCTTATTATTTCTTTGTTTAACCATCAGGCCAAAGCGTAATTTATTCATTCTGTCCGTTCCTGCCCAGATGGAAGCTTTCACAAATCTAGATCTTTCTCCCACGTAAATGAGTGGCTGTACACTCTCCATACAGATGATGCTGTGAGGTCATGAATATTCACAAGTCATCATTCTGTTCCCTCTAATGACGGAGCAAGAGGTAATTTATTCTTCCTAACTGGATACTAATCAGCTGCTCCTTCTCTTGTATTATGTGTGAAATTATGCTCCGAGCATAACACGTTCTAAGTTGTTCTGGATGTTAGGGCTATAAGTACGCGCGTGTGTGTGTGTGTGTGTGTGTGTGTGTGTGTGTGTGTGTGTGTGTGTGTGTGTGTGTGTGTGTGTGTGTGTGTTTGTGTGGGATGTTTAGATCACAGGATTCTAGGCACAGGATTTCCTCCTTATCTCGGAAAGAAACAGACCTAAAAGGCTACTAAAGTATTGTTAAATACACATTGAGGAGGCGCTGCCTTCCCCTCCAGCACCTCTCTGAGTTTGTAAATGTGGAGCCACTTAGCTAATGGGTTGTGATTTAGCTAATCGCTGGGTTTGGCCAGAAGACATTTTAATTGACGGACCTGAAAAGGTGAAGAAATCAGAACTCGAATGAAAGAAAGAGGCAAAAGTTCAGTTGATTGTGTTTTTTTCCACGGCGCAGCAGAAAGGCTCAGCGGGAGGAAGGAAAGGTGGAAGACGTCATGAGATAAACCAATTAACGCACATTCTTCTTTTTGCTACCTGCATCTACAGAAACACTGGCATGAATACGAGTTCAATGGCAAACAGTCATTTCTGTTTCTTACCTTCTTCAGGTGTCCTCTGTGAGGAACGGTCGGCTTGCACACAAACATGCAAACATTATTATCCCCGACATAAAAATGACTTTCTTATATCCAGAATCATTTCACATCTGGAGCACATGTCTAACATAAGATGACGTTCAGTTTGTGAAAGTCAAAAAATGTGTCTAACTTTTCATGCTGTTCAGGGTTGTGGGGGGCTGGAGCCTATGCCAGCTAACCTGACAACAGAAGATAACATCCTCCCAGTCACACCTACTGGACATCCACAGCCATCGGCTCACCTATAGTGCATGTTTCTGTGGCGTGGAGGAAGTGGATTTGAAGCCGGAACCTTCTTGCTGGGAGGAACTTTAAATACCCACTGCAGCGCCGTGCTGCCCGCAGAAAAACGTTATATTACCTGATTTGAGAAAGAGAGTATGCTACATCTACACCTACATGTGCTCAAATCCTGCAGGACTGAGTTCCATGAAGCTCTAATCCGGTTCGGTACTGGTCCTCAAGGTGTGGATCTCTTTCCTCACTTTGCTCAGTTGTACATTTGTAGGAATCTTTTGAGAGTGGGCTACTTTTATATCATACTTTATTCATTCTGAGGCATGACGGTAAAGGTTATGATCCCTCCAAATCCCCAACACTTGGGTTTTTTTCTCCTTCTCCTTGAGCAACTTTCTATTTCATTAAAGATGTTGGTTCTGCAGTTAGAACATTTGGTTTTGTATGTGATTTGTCCCTACCCACTACTTTCCCACCATTTGTCCAATTAACTTCATGAAAGAAATCTCTGATTCTCTCGTTTAGACTCTTCCTGTGTCTGTTTAGGTTTTATTTCATATATTTTGTCAATTAATAGGCTTTGTGTATGTGCTGCTGTCAGCGGGTGTTATTACCTGAGTTATTATGGGCTTCTAAGGTTAGGGCCTGAGACTCTTTAAGTCAAAACTAATACGAAACTACCAAAACACAAACATTATCTGGCGTTTGTCTGGAGTATGTTGGGCAGGAGCAGAAAGAGAGACGACAGCATAGAGGAGAGAGGGCCACGGGATGGGAGAGGTTAAGTTGTGGGAGAGGAATGGAGTGGTGTTGGGATGAAGGGTGATGACGAGGTAAGCTGCAGATAGAAGCAGAGTGAAATGAGGGTAATGAGCAACAAGGAGGAAAGTACTGAGGTTAATGAAAGAGAAAACACTAAAAAGGTAGAGAGGTGAGAGATGGGTGATGCAGGGAGAGAGAGAGAGAGAGAGTGAGAGAGAGAGACAGAGAGAGAGAGAGAGAGAGTTGAAAGAAAAGGTAGCTGTAATTAGAGTCAGGCTTTCCTTTGTGAGGCAAACACACACACATACATACACACACATACACACATACACACACACGTACACATACATACACATTCATACAAACACACACACACATACATACACACACGTATAGACATACATACACATTCATACAAACAAACACACATACATACACACACGTATACACACATATTCACACAAACACACACACACATACACGCACACACATACATACAAATTCACACAAACACACACACACATACAATCACACACATACATACACAAAAACACACATTCACCCAAACACACACACACATACACACACACACACATACACACACATACATACACACACATACATACACACATACATACACATTCACGCAAACACACACACACACACATACATCAATGTACATACATACACACACACGGACATACACACACTTACATACACATTCACACACACACACACACACACACACAGACACACATACATACACACACACACATACGCATACACACACATACATACACACACATACATACACATACGTACACACACATACATACACATACGTACACACACATTCACACTCACACATACATAAACATACATACACATACATACACCCACGTACATACACACACATACATACACATTCACACACACACAGATACATACACACACATACACACATATACACACACATATATAAACACATGCATACACATACACATTCACGGACTCACACACATACATTCACAAAAACACACACATACAATCACATATACACACACATATAATCACAAAAACACACACACACACACACACATACAGCCCTTCATTCCCCACTGAGACCCCTGTGTGGGCTTTAACTGCCCTCCACCCCCACCGCTCCACATTCAGCATCATAGAGTCCCACATGAACTATCCAGGTATTAATAGGACGGTACCGGCGTTCTCAGGCCGAACCGGAAACATTTACACATAAAAGCGGCGACTCTGAACGTGACTGTTGAACGTTGTTGAATAAAACAGGAGGCGGTGTAGTGATCCTTCACAAACATCAGCTTAGCTCCACTGTAGACCAACCACTAACGCATCAATAAACTCGCTACATACATTAAATATAAGGCTTATTATGGGGTCACATTAACAATTTATCGGTTTGACTGACTACAGTAACCGGTTCCTGCTCGGCGTACCGCCGCCACAGACTCACCTTTAATGAGGAAACGGCTTTTCTTTTCTTTAATGTTCTGCAGGTGAGAGAATGACTCTGAGTATCAGTCAGCATCACGGATGAGGTTTCTGTCTGTTAGCAGGAGTTCTCTGAAACGACCTCACGCCTCTTTAAGAGTCTTGGTTGGGCCGTAGTGTGACAGGGAGGAGCCATGAACCTTTGGAATGGATACAGATAAAGGGGCGGAGTCATGGATTCTTTGTAGCTTTCCCTCACTTTCGTTTTTTCTTATCGCTTGTATGAAGACGACTCCCCGATTTACCTGCAGAGGTATCTCACACCTTTTCAGGGAAACCCAGGTTTTTCCAAGAATAATGTTGATGAGAACTCATGACTGGTCCTTGCGTTGGACAGGAACAGGGATTGGTTCCGGATGATTGGGTTCAACCTGCAGCCGTGTTTGGAGTCTGCCCTCGTAGTGTATGTAGTAAAATGAGTTTGTATTTCCTGGACACTCGGATAAAAGCCGTCTGCTGCTGTTTTGATCTTTTCATATTGCTAGCCGGACGAATCTGCTAAATTGGATTTGATGTGCTGCTTGTTATTTTGTATTGTTGACTGTGGGTCCAGTTCTCTACTGAAGATCTAATCTTGAAACGGGACTCACTCCTTCAGTACAGAAAATGTTCAGACTCTGAGATGTTCTGGATTGTAGGGTAAAAAGCTGGTTTTGTTTTTTGCCGGGTTGCTGTTGCAGCAATCCTAAGAAAGGATTTTCAGATACCACTCTCCGCAACACTCTCCAGCTCAGCCTGGGGGAGCTGAGGCATTCCGAGGCCAGATGGGAAATAAGGTCCCTCCTCTGGTTCTACCTCGGGGAGTCCTCCCAGTTGGAGGTGCCTGAAAAACCTCCAAAGGGAGACGTCCTGGTTAGATGCCCGAAACTTTTACCCAAGTTTAAGGCCTTTTTTTCCTTTAAGGATTTTGAAAAGCTTATACCTGTTTTTATCTGGATTGACCCCAATCTCCTGCACCACCTCCACCTCTACTCCTTCATCCTCACTGCTGCACAAATCTAGAGATGAGAGAGATAAAATAAAAGTAACCGCTTAAATGATCTGCTTTCTCTCCAGCGCACACATCCAGCTCTCCCTCTTTTTTCGTCTTTTGTTTCCTTTCCTTTCTTCCTGTTATAGTGTTCGCTTCTACACACTCAAATATTCATATTGTCACAATATTGTGCTTGATGTCATGTTTAATGTCGCTGGGGACGACCAGTATGTCCACTAGGTCGGGAGTCATAGTTTTTCATTATTGAAATTATTGAAATTATTTCGTTATGAATCGTGTGGATTCGTCTTTGTGTGTATTTTTGTCTATATGTGTGTGTCTGTGTGTGGGTGTGTATGTGAGTGTGTATGAGTATGTTTTTGTTTGTGTCTTTATGTGTGTGCAGATGTTTGTGTATGTGAGTGCGTGTCTGGTGTATGTGAGTATGTTTTTGTGTGTGGGTGTGTATGTAAGTGTGTGGATGTGTATGTGAGTGTGTGGGTATGTGTTTGTAGGTGTATATGAGTGTGTGTCGTTGTGCGTTTGTGTGTGTGTATAGGCGTGTGTATGTGGGCGTGTGTGAGCCTGTATGTGAGTGTGTGTGTGTACTTGTGTGCATATGTGTGCGTATGTGTGTGTTTGTGTGCGTGTGTTTATGTGTGTGCATGTGTGTTTGTGCGTTTGTGTGAGTGTTTTTGTCCGTGTGTATGTGTGTGTGAGTGTGTGTGAGTACTTGTGTGCATGTGTGTGCATGTGTGTGCTTGTGTGTGTATGTGTGTGTGTGAGTGTGTTTGTGCGTTTGTGTGAGTGTTTGTGTCCGTGTGTATGTGTGTGTGAGTGTGTGTGTGAGTGTGTGTGTGCTCTCCTGGTAATGAGGGGTCCAGTAGTGCAGTGTGCTGCTGATGCTGACCACACACTAACTGTATTGACCAGTGTGGTGTGTGTATTGATATGTGGCCACTTAGAATGAGCCTTTAAGTCTATTGTGTGTGGGTGTGTGCTGTCTTTTAATTTACATTAGTCTGTATTGAGTACGTACTCTCAGCGTCGGTCAATATATCTCCTTTATGAAACCACTCATACTATACTCAATTCATTTCAATAATGTCGCGCTACTGTTAACAACCACGGGCCTATCTATGGATCTACGTTCATGGAACCTCGCCGCACTCGTTTCTCTAACTTCTTGTTATTCCTGTCGGTGGTCATTTATTTTATCTCCATGAGTTTCTGATCTGCTTCCACCACGACCGGCTCAGTGCTGCTTGGATCCCGCCAGAGATCCAAAAATATTTATACCAAGCTCCAAATCTACACTCTAAACCCGAATAAGTTGGGAATACTTAAAACGTATGTGGAAACCGATTACCTAACGGAATTTAAGTCCCTGAAATACACTTTTTAATTAATGTTAAACTTAAAAATCTACTTCAAGATTACTCATTATTTTCTTTTGCTTCATAATACATTTTAATTTCTGTCAACATAAATATAATATTTACACATAATAATATTTTTATTTTCTACATACTAAATAAATTGAATTCTATAATGCTTAATTGAATTATGTTTGACCAACTTGACCTTAACTCATTTAAACGTAATAAACCTTATTTTCTTTATGACAATCAAAAGTTCAAAATGCATCAAGTTCAACTCTTGTAAAATATTCGATACAATGACAACATTTTTGAAATCCCAAATTTCAAGCCAGTGCTTCTCCGATGAATTATCATGATTCACCTTATTTATTTAATGTCACATTAGCCTAACTTTAAGACACAACAATAATCTGTGACCATTTCACAATGGATAGTCTTCAGCATCCTCAGCCAGGTACACAGGAAGTACACAAAGGGACAAAGTGTCTCGCATTGACATCATGTTCTTCCTTTATTGACAAATCAAAAGTACAAATATTAGTCCAGGCCATTTAATGACCAATGATCCTAATGAGGAATACGCTCAGCCAAAGCATCCTGGTCTTGGATATCATGAATAGACATCATCTCCGTCACGGATACTTCATGGAACACGTAAAATCCAAAACTATCTCATGGATCATTTTAAAATTTGACACCCGCATGGATCTTTGTGCGATAAAGTTTTTGACAAAGACCAGTAGCTAATCTCTGTTACAAATGGCGCTTTATCTCAAAGAATCAAATATTTGTTGTTTTTTACTGAACCCAGAAAGCTTTGTTAACTTTATTCATCTTCATTGTTGAGTCAACCAAAGTAAGGCACACAATATCTGGTATTTAATAGAAAAACCACATCAAAGGGGAATTTTTGAACCTTCTTACAATAGAAATGTAGTTTTTTCCCTCCATTTCCACTTGAGCCCACGAGGGGGAAATAAAATGGAACAAATATAATTTAAACGTAATAAAAGATGTATCAAGTATTAACCAAGCACACAAAAACATTTAAAAGAGAATTCCAGTTTGACATTTTTGTCAAGTCGGTTAGGTTCTCCTATTTTTTATATTTATTGATGTTATTTATGTAAAGTTAACTTGTTGTTTAATTATCCCGGGCACAGAGTTGTTATAGTGCAGCGGTGATTCAGTAACCAACGTATATCACGTGCCTATAACGGTCAGAACATTCAAATGATTCAGTAAACAGAATATCTAGAAACACCTAACAAATAAAGACACAACATTAGATACGCTCACAAAACAAAATACTCTACCCTTAAATGCACAAATCAATGAACCCACAATTCTCTGTGTCTCATAATTATTAAATAATCTAAACTAATAATCGAATGTCCAGGTTCCTAACTTTGCTGTAAAACCATTTAACTGACACATTACATTACATTACATTAAATTACATTAGATTAGTTACCAAGTCTTCCAACTCTCCTATCTCTTAACAATCATTTAAGATTAAAAGGACGTGAACATTGTACCTCAGTGGTGATAACTACATGTATTTAATACTATATATGTATATTTTCTCTCTCTGTGGTGTATAGTAATAAAGTACATTTATTCAAGGGCTGTACTTAATTACTTTCTTTTAGTATTAAGTAGTATATATACTTAATTACGTTTACTGGAGAAATGTTAGCGATACAGGTATTTTCACAGTGTAATATTAATAGTTTTACTCAAGTAAATGATCAGATTATTTCATCTACGTCTGTATATTCTGACCAGAGACATAACTACGTATTTTTTAAGACATAAAAGTACATTTGAGGTTGATGTTGTCACTGTAGGTAGTTTGTCTGACACCAAAGACATGCATATTAATTATATTTGACTTAGAAATGATGCAACTGCAGGCTAACGTTGCTTCCATCTCTTAGCCAACTTTAATCAATTTTTAATCAATTCAATTTTAGCTTTGTCCGCTAGCTGGCTAAGCGTGTTAGATCGCTGACAGACTAAGCTAGCTGTTAGATTAAAAGTATAAAGACAGATCACCTACCGGGCAAAGACGTCGATTAGAAGCAAGACAGCTGTAGCTATTTTCTTATCAGTACGTTGACGTTAAGCTAACGACAACCTGAGTCGCAGGTGATGGTGATACAGACAAGTATCCAAAGTATGAAAATAAACATGAGAAATAATGTTTACAGTGTACCAAAAAACGCCAAGAAAGTGTTTCTCAAATAGTGTTCCTCTCTCCTCTTCCTCCTGAACCAAACAACTTCATCATTCAGCAACGACTAGTTGCATAACTGTCACAGGTAATGAATGACAGGGCTGAATGAGGAAACACCTGATTGGACCTTGATACCAACACACGGACTCAAGGACAAACTTACTGCTGCTGCTAAAACAGTTTGATTCCGTCAACTGTAATTAAATGAATCCTGTTTCTGTGGACAGTTTACTCTGTCCTGACGTAACATGGACTACATGTTCCATGTTATTCTCTGGACTCTCTGGACTCTCTTTCTGACTTTTGTCTCTATCGCTGCTTGTTTCTCTCTCTCCAGATTTGGGAAGAAGAAAGAGGAGAAGAAAGAAGCAAAAGCCGCTCTGCAGCGAAAGAAGTCTGAGATTCTGAGTGATCTGGAGCTGGAGAGGCTGAAGGAGGAGCGGGAAAGGTGACATGACGAGATGATTGTGATTTTTTCTCTCAGACAGACTCAGTATCTGAACAATTAGTTCCCTGAAACTGATTTTGTTCACTTTTCATTTATCATTTCTCCTTCTTCCTCCTCTCTCTTACCCGCTCTGCTCCTGAACTCCATACATGAATGTGGATTGTTTAGAAATGTTCCTCTGTGGTAGATGTCCTTCTGACTCATTCATATACTATCTTGCCTGGCTCTCCGTCCCTCCATCAGAATCGAAGCAGCGCACCCTGAGCTCAGGGAGAACCGGCCCAGAGAGCAGCTGGGGGGCAGAGGATTGCCGTATCCAGATGTTGAGGATGATGAAGCAGACCCAAACTACGCCAGAATCCAATCCTTCAGGGACAGAAACATGGGTTCGATGCAGCAGCCGCTCCCTCACTCACCTCCCTACAGTGTGATCCAGCAGGCCCACGCCCGGACCCCTTCCCCTCAAGGCCCCTCTGCCTACCCAGAGCGAGGGGGTCAAGGTAACGACTCAGCAGCCATCCCTGACGATGACCCACTCGACCGGCTCTACGCCAAGGTCAATAAACCCAGAGGAGCTGGAACTGCATCTCCGCCTATCCCCGCCACCGCCAATGACAGGTAAGACCCCACGACCCCTTCTTCCTCTCTTCTCTCGTGCCTATCCAGACCCCCGGTCTGATATTCCCCTGCTGATGTTTCCTGTGTCTTCCTCTCTCTCCCCTCACCTGTGTCAATCAGTTTGTCTGCCACACATCCTCGTGTTTTTGTTTTGTTTTTGTTCGAAAGCAAGAGAGAGAAAAAAGACAAAAAAGGAAAGAAAAAGATAAAAAGGAGAGATTCATACCTAAGTGTTTACGTGTCTAAGTGCCCGACATCAGTGCTAACACTGTACGATCAGAACCTCCAGCCCGACATCAGTGCTAACACTGTACGATCAGAACCTCCAGCACGACATCAGTGCTAACACTGTACGATCAGAACCTCCAGCACGACATCAGTGCTAACACTGTACGATCAGAACCTCCAGCCCGACATCAGTGCTAACACTGTACGATCAGAACCTCCAGCCCGACATCAGTGCTAACACTGTACGATCAGAACCTCCAGCCCGACAACAGTGCTAACACTGTAACGTCAGAACCTCCAGCCCGACATCAGTGCTAACACTGTACGATCAGAACCTCCAGCCCGACATCAGTGCTAACACTGTACGATCAGAACCTCCAGCCCGAAATCAGTGCTAACACTGTACGATCAGAACCTCCAGCCCGACATCAGTGCTAACACTGTACGATCAGAACCTCCAGCCCGACATCAGTGCTAACACTGTACGATCAGAACCTCCAGCACGACATCAGTGCTAACACTGTACGATCAGAACCTCCAGCACGACATCAGAGCTAACACTGTACGATCAGAACCTCCAGCCCGACATCAGTGCTAACACTGTACGATCAGAACCTCCAGCACGACATCAGTGCTAACACTGTACGATCAGAACCTCCAGCCCGACATCAGAGCTAACACTGTACGATCAGAACCTCCAGCATGACATCAGTGCTAACACTGTAGGATCAGAACCTCCAGCCCGACATCAGTGCTAACACTGTACGATCAGAACCTCCAGCACGACATCAGTGCTAACACTGTACGATCAGAACCTCCAGCCCGACATCAGTGCTAACACTGTAGGATCAGAACCTCCAGCCCGACATCAGTGCTAACACTGTATGATCAGAACCTCCAGCCCGACATCAGTGCTAACACTGTATGATCAGAACCTCCAGCCTGACATCAGAGCTAACACTGTACGATCAGAACCTCCAGCCCGACATCAGTGCTAACACTGTACGATCAGAACCTCCAGCACGACATCAGTGCTAACACTGTACGATCAGAACCTTCAGCCCGACATCAGTGCTAACACTGTACGATCAGAACCTCCAGCCCGACATCAGTGCTAACACTGTACGATCAGAACCTCCAGCCCGACATCAGAGCTAACACTGTACGATCAGAACCTCCAGCATGACATCAGTGCTAACACTGTAGGATCAGAACCTCCAGCCCGACATCAGTGCTAACACTGTACGATCAGAACCTCCAGCACGACATCAGTGCTAACACTGTACGATCAGAACCTCCAGCACGACATCAGTGCTAACACTGTACGATCAGAACCTCCAGCACGACATCAGTGCTAACACTGTACGATCAGAACCTTCAGCCCGACATCAGTGCTAACACTGTACGATCAGAACCTCCAGCCCGACATCAGTGCTAACACTGTACGATCAGAACCTCCAGCCCGACATCAGTGCTAACACTGTACGAGTGCTTTCGTCCTTTCTTATGAGCCACAAAGTGCACTTTCTTCAAAATCTTCCAATCATCGATCATCATCTTAAATATGTAAATAGCCATTTAATCCACCTTCTTATTCATCCAGGCTGTTTGTACATTCATTTGAAGAATGATTGATAGGTTATCATTTTTCATTTTTGTTCCCACCAAAGAGGATGAACGTCTGTGTATCTGTACGTAACAGGAAATACTAAAAAACAAGAAATGCTTTCAGAAGTGCTTTGCAGGCTCCATAAAGATGTGCATCTAGAATCTGCCTACTTTCTTCAGCCTTATTTATATATTCCAGTCAATCCACATTTTACACTAATGTTTGGTTTTCTTTACCGAAGAAGGGCGCTAACGTTTTCTATTTATCTTTTCTCTCCACACAAACACACACTACTGTGTACACACACTAAATTAACTGTGGAAGCCGGGGCTCTGCATTCCTTCATATGTATGTATTAAATAGTACCGACGAGAAATATGCATGTATATTCACATATAATGGTCTAAATGTCCATTAGATGTAAATACTTGAAACCCCATACAAATACAAGTCACCGTGAGAAACTGAATTTTTATAGCAGGCCAGAAATAATGTAACCTTTAGAAATTTCAGCATAGTGTGTCCTCAGAGCGAGGAGTTAAAAAAGTTGAAAGTTTCCCTCTGAGTGAGCAAACTGTTTATTTCCAGCAGTCCTCAGGGAAAGGTTCAAGTCAGAGAGGGCAGGCTCGTTTCAGCTGATGGAGTTGTTTCATCCCATAAATGATCATCATTATCCAACATTATCAGGAACAAGCCGGCGGACGGCGGCTGTCTGGACTCCTAATATCCACTAATGTCTCACTCCGTCTACGTGTTCCACTCTAGACCGCTCCTATGTCTGCATGCACACAGGTACGCATCATGAGCTGGGTTCACTGCTGCCCTCACTGTATAACACCTGGTGTGTGTGAACGTGTGTGTGTGTGTGTGTGTGTGTGTGTGTGTGTGTGTGCGTGTGTGTGTGTGTGTGTGTGTGTGTGTGTGTGTGTGTGTGTCTGTGTCTGTGTCTGTGTGTCTGTGTCTGTGTGTGTGTACGTGTGTGTACATGTATGTGTGCATGCATTTGTTTGTGCGTGTGCATGTACAACTGTGTTTGTATGCGTGTGAGTGTGTAAGCATGTACGTGTGTGTGTGTGTGTGTGTGTCTGTGTCTGTGTGTGTGTACGTGTATGTGTATGTGTGTATGCGTGTGTGTTTGATTGTGCATGTACGTCTGTGTACATGTGTGTGTGTGTGTGTGTGTGTGTGTGTGTGTGTGTGCGTGCGTGCGTGCGTGCGTGTGTACATGTACGTGTATGTTTGTGTGTGTACCTGTGTGTGTGTGTGTGCGTGCGTGCATGCGTGTGTTCGTGTGTGTACATGTATGTGTGCATGCATGTGTTTGTGCGTGTGCATGTACAACTGTGTTTGTATGCGTGAGTGTGTAAGCATGTACTTGTGTGTTTGTCTGTGTACCTGTGTGTGTGTGTGTGTGTGTGTGTGTGTGTGTGTGTGTGTGTGTGTGTTTGTGTGTGCGTGTTTGTACTTTGCACTTTGCTGAAGTAGTAGCAATGCCAACAGAATCCTTGAAGATTTTGTTTATCTCCTTCAAATGCATACACATGTAGCAGCAGCACACACACACACACACACACACACACACACCCACACACACACAAACACACGCTGCATTCTTTCTAGGCAGCATTGATTTCTGTCAGCCAATAACTGGACTTCCTCCAGCATCTTCATTATGTCGGTTATCTGTCCATCCATGTCTCCTGCAGATCAGCATAAAGAATGTGAATCCACCAGACTGAAGTTATATTATGGGTTAAATTGCAGGAGTCTGATTTTGAAGGAGGTTTGACTGAATTAAAGGAGGCTGTTGGAACTTGACGTAGGTCTGTGTTCTGCTTGGTGCACATAATAATTCTTTAAAGAAAGGAAAACAGATGGAGAACTTCAGTATATGGATTTCAAATACTTTAGTTTGTGCATGTTTGAGATTCCAAGGATCATCTTGTGATGAATGTGATGAAACCTGACTTTAATGCTCCTCTAGCGTGAGCGTTAATCACAGACACTCGGCACCATTGTGACCTTTGACTCTCTGACACGTGACAGAATTCTGATGCTGAAAGGGCTAAATGATTTACAGTTGTGTATTTGAGCGGTCCAGAACGTTCCCAGTCTTTTGTGGTCCCCGCCTCACTGTGTTCAACAAGGTTTCCTTACAATGGATTTCAAAATGCATGTTTTTATTCTTCTGCACTGGCTTGGAGCCGTCAGGCCCTTGATCGGACCCAAATCTGTCAACTATGTGTGTGGTTGGTTGTTTAACCTGGCTTTATGGGTGATAAACTGAACCATCTACCAGCTGGTTCTGGCCGGACTTTATCTCAGTCTCACAGTTTTATGTTGTAAAAGCAGACAAAAGAGATTTTAAGGCCAAACACCATCTCAACCTGTTGTCAAACCTGAAATGGTTGGGATGCCTGGGTTACAGGCTTGGGGCTGGTTATGGTTCTAAATATATATTCAAATTAGAACAGAAGCCAGGTCCACATTTGTTCCTACATTCTGCATTATTTCAGCGTTCATGATAGGGTAATGGATAATAAAGGTAGGACATGAGTCTTTTCCTGTTGGCTGTTTCAGAGTAGTGGGTCTGAAACAGAGCAGAGGATTCTTCTCCTCTAAATTATTTCATTTGTATTGCTGAACCGGTTCCGGTTCTACACCTGGTTCCGTCCCTGAGGACAACCCTCCCAGAAATATGAGTAAATGACAAAGATGTTTTTGGTCAGTCTAGATTGACTGAAATGGAAACATAAACCTGATATTTTTCACAAGACTAGAAAGGTCAACATTTTCTTCTTGACTTTAGTGATTTTCTTTTGACTAAAATAAGTCGTTTAGTGGAGAAACTTTAGGTAAAAGAGACGGAACAATGTTACCTGAACAGACTAATGCAGACATCTGACACAGGACTGAGACTTAGAGAAAACAGTTATTAAAGTTAAAGTTGTAGTCGGTTATCCGGTACGTCTGTATGAGCCTAGCTGTGTGTCTGGATGTTTCCGTGAGTGTTTCTGTTCTAAACAGCTCTGTTATGGAGCGACAGTTATTTAACGACAGTGTAATACATCAAACCGTCTGCTTGTAAACCAGCCCACCACCTTTATTTCTAAAGGTCACAGCCAGAACAATCCCTTATGCATGGCAGAGTTTATCGCAGACTCATTTAGTAAAGTCACACACACACACCATGTATTTGGTAAAGATCACACAAACACTCGGAGGCGAGGAAAAGAGGCAAACATCAATCATCTTATTGTTTTGTTTTACTCTTTTATTTAGCAAATATGAGTGAAATACGTGACAAATCCTCACAGTATTGTAGTATTGTCTGTGGGCAGTTGTGTTATAGTAGGGGACCCTTTCTCTCTTTGCTGTTGCAAAGCCGCTGTGTCCCACGCGTGGTCAATGCCCCCACATTCACTACCAGTTTGGACTGGTTTCCAAACCTTTGACTGGTACTCAGGGACAGAAGTAGTGAGGAAACCAGTGTGGGAGAAAAATGTGTTCTTTAGAAGAGTTACAAGAGAGAAGAGGAGGATTTTCTTACCCACAGTATGACTACATCTACACACACACACACACACACACACAGACACACACGCAAACACACACGCGCACACACACAACTTCAAAGTATTCAGGTCATTTAACTGAGTAAAAGTACTTATACATTACTTTAAAAATACGCCACTGTCACTATTCCCAACAAATGTACTTCTTGTTATTGAAAAGTGTGATCCACTGGACTGAACCTGTGTATAATACGACACGGTGGCAGTGTGTGTGTGCTAAAGAGTAAGGGGCCAGTGATGGAGCCCTGTGGGACACCACAGGTCCCAGGGGCCACTGAGGAGAAGGGATTATCCGTGGCTATTGAGAAAGTCTTATCGATAAGGAGGATTTTTTGGCATATATAAAGCATGTGAGGACCAGACAGAGTTATGTAGTTTGATACAAGCAGGAAAGTCTAATTAGAGTTGAACAGATGTTTTACAAAAGGTTGAGCTTATCTATTAAAATTGTGTTAAAAACATTTTAACACAAAAAGTCAATATGAAACAATTTTATAAGTCTGATTTTTATCAAATGATGAGAAATATGCTTGACCAAACACATTTTATGGTAAATTTAGAGTGTCTAAGATATCAAATGAATAAATGCCCCTCCCAAAGAGTCCTGTTGTGTCCCACTACATACTCACAATGAGGTAAAGCATATTCCTGTATCTACCTGTGTGTGTGTGTGTGTGTGTGTGTGTAGCAGGTATGTGTGTAGTTGTACGTGAGTATGCATGTATATCTATGCATATCTATGTGTATGTGTACATATTTGCTGATATTCCCCGACCCTCCTTGTGTCTCTCCCTTTCCTCCCACTTTCTTTCTCCCGCCCCCTTTTCCTGTCCGGTCGCCTCGTCAAATAACAACACAGCTGGACACGACCGGTTAAAAACATTTTAATTCAACTAGAAAACTGTACAGTTGGACATTTTTGGATCACTGCATTAATGTGTAGGCCACTGTTACTGCTATAGATAATAAAGAAGGAAGTAATCTGACTACTCTATACAACAGAGTAGTTTCACCTAAAAGATCATCATAAGTAGGCCTGTTTTATAAATATTTGTCATTTTCCAGATATTCGGTAGTTAGTTACTACACTACTACCCCCCTACACATACACAGGCACGCACGCACGCACGCACGCACGCACACACACACACACACACACACACACACACACACACACACACACACACACACACTGTATGTTAGTCCCTCCTTTGTTTCCCCCAGTTAAACCATTGCACTCACTCTTTGTTGCATGTACAAAATTGAGGTATTTAGGATGTCACACACACACACACAAGCACACACACACACGCACACGCACACACAAGCACAGTCAATTTTCTGAAGTGACCACCCAAGCCTTTCATGAGTGGTGCCCTTCGTTTTCTTGAGTGGGTGCCCACTCCCACCTTTCACCTAACCACTACCTCCACCATCTAACTCCTCCAAGTGCCCCTTACAGGTTACCATAACAACCACAACCTCTGGCACTCCAGCAATTACAAAACAATCAGCCTGGAGAGACTGTGGAGTGAGACTGTGGAGTGAGCTTGGAAGAGAGCGATGGCTGCTGTGGCAAATTAGTGAAGAGTAGAGTAAAGCGCAAACAACCGGCAGATAACCGGATCGGTTCAGGTTGTACTCAGCACAGAGGAGGCGCCGCTCATCCTCAAATTAATTATACAATACAATAAAGGGATACTTAGAATGAGGATCTCATTCTGTGCCGTAGCTTTAAAACAAAGATCTGCAACTAGGGACCATTTTGATAATCGATTAATCGTTTCTAAAATCGACCGATCAATCGGATAATTTTTTTTCTCCTTGTTAAATAAAGGTTGAGTAAAAATAAAAATATAATTACTATGGCTCTTGTATTGCCATCAACTTTTGAATCTAGCTTTAGGTTGTTTTAGGCACAAGCAAACTAACAATCAAAACAATACAGATAATTGATTCGGCCCAAAATGTCTTTTAATCAACTTTACTGCTTTTATATCAGACTGTTTAACCAAACAGGTTGTCATACCAACAGTGTACCTGCTGAACTGTAATGTAGTCCTTTCATGTTTCATCCCATCACTGCTAATACGAAAGGTTAATAAAATGAATAAATGATATAAAGACAAATATAAAAGAAATACAGCAGTTTCTCTGGAATCAAATCAAACATCCGTGTAAATTTAGGAAAGTAAACAAGTGTAGAAAAGAGAACAGACAGTTCTTTGTGTATCGTGTAGTCAACAACTACAAATCCTTTACGACTTGGACGCAAGCCCACATTGGACACACATACACACACACACACACACACACACACACAGACGTGTGCAACACACTTTCAGCAGTAACGTGAAAAGTCTCTGTAAGCAAAGAAACGTTTTGCTCTCACATCATTTCAAACGGCACGTTAAACCCAACAGAAGTGTGGCGTACACGCCCTTTAACATGGAACTAGCTAACTAACCAGCTCAGAGAGACGAGTCTTCATCGTCTACATTCATGCATTCATTCATTCATGCGTTCATGCGTTCATGCGTTCATTCAAGCATTCATGCATTCATTCATGAATTCATGCGTTCATTCATGCATTCATGCATTCATGCATTCATTCATTCATGCGTTCATGCGTTCATTCATGCATTCATTCATTCATGCGTTCATGCGTTCATTCATGCATTCATGCATTCATGCATTCATGCGTTCATGCGTTCATTCAAGCATTCATGCATTCATTCATGAATTCATGCATTCATTCATTCATGCGTTCATGCGTTCATTCAAGCATTCATGCATTCATTCATTCATTCGTTCATGCATTCATTCATTCATGCGTTCATGCGTTCATTCATGCATTCATTCATTCATGCATTCATTCATTCATGCATTCATTCATGAATTCATGCATTCATTCATTCATGCATTCATTCATGCATTCATTCATTCATGCATTCATTCATTCGTTCATGCATTCATTCATTCGTTCATGCATTCGTTCATGCATTCATGCATGCATTCGTTCATTCATTCATTCATGCATTCATTCATTCATGCAAACATTCATTCATGCATACATTCATTCATGCATGCATTCATCTCAGGAGTCACTTCTATCAATCAATCAATCAATCTTTATTTATATAGCGCCAATTCCCATTAACAGTCGTGTGAAGGTGTTTTCTAGAAAGAGCAGGACTAGACTAGACTCTTTACATAATCATCTACAGAGACAACAGATTCCTCCCTGACAAGAACGTGGCGACTGTGGCGAGAAAAAACTGCCTTTTAACGGGCAGAAACCTCCAGCAGATCCAAGACTCAGGGTGGGCGGCCTACTGCTACTTCAGTGTATTCAATAGTAACATTGCCTTTTTTAACTTTTGATTGTCCCTCCGTCGGCCACTTTGAAAAAACTTTGGGCAGAAGAGCAGTGGTAGTCTTCCAGGCTTGGAACATAAAGCTGTAGTCTTTGTCTGTGTGCAGCGATCCAGCAGGTTTCCGCCTGCTCAATAAGTCAGAGCAGCACCAGACTCTTCTGACTGCTAAAACGAGACACAGGGGCAAATTCATTGATTTAGATACCACTCCCTGCACCTCGTCTCACATATTTAAGCCTGCCTGCCTGCAGAGGTGGTGCTCATCTCTCTGTACAGACTACATAAACGGTAACAACATGTTCTCCCAAAATGTGCAGTTAGAGTCAGAATGATGGAATAGAGAAGAAGAGTTCGCACAGCAGAGATGAGGATTCAGCACTGTTTGACTTTCTTTCCCTCAGTGCTAATCAGACAATCTTTCAGCTCAGCGAGTGACACACACGCACGCACACACACACACACACACACACACACACACACACACACACACACACACACACACACACACACACACACACACACACTAGCTAATAGGATAGGGTAATACATACTCATCACTTTACATTCCACATCTCTCAAACACAGTGTGGATGGTTTTTGGAGGCCAGGTCAGTTGGTGGGACTGATGTTCCCCCACATTTTCTTGTCTTGTTGAAGGTTATTAGTTTTAGTAGCGTCTTTGCTCCGGTTTTAAGGTCTTTGCTAGCTTTTTGGTTACTTACTGTTACTTTAACTGCTGAAAAGCATCAAGGCTGATAATGAGTTCACAATCAAGTCACAGAAATACAACAATAGACCGAATTTTCCCTCAATAAATATTTTCGTACATTTTTTTAAACTTTATATATTTATTTTCCACTAGAAAACAGACAGAGGTGTGTGTGTACGCACTCCACACATAGTATACATATATACCAGCACAGATTGCACAAGCACAATTATACAGATATCCTAATGTCTGTCACATCTGTAAATAAAGTTTTGCTTTGACAAGGAACATTAATTGATCACTTCCCAACAAAACAACAGTAACTAGAAAGTCCTCACAGAACATACACCTCCACAAAGGCACAAAAGTACCCATGGTGAACAAACCATGTGGGTTGAATCCAAAGCAACCTGACTTCTGTTTGGGCTTGAAGAGGTTCCACCTTCAGTTCAGAACTGAAGAAGACTCTTCGATGAGAGGTGATGCATCTTTTAAGCCGAATGTCTACTTGCTTTGGATTCAACCCACATGGATTTCCATAACCTGGATGAGTGAGAATCTACACAGGCAAGGTGGTCTTTATTATGGACCTCAATTTGATCACTTAATTAGGAACATTTCATGCAGATTAGTGTCTTTTAAGCCTGAGTTACTACAAGCCTCCAAACTTCTGGAGCTCCTTCTGGAACGGTTGTTCCCCTCCAAATCCCTCCAAATTAACTTCTGCGTCTCTGCTCAGCACACTGAGACCCCAGCTGCTGCAACACCATCAATCAGAAGAGTGATTGGATTATTGAACTCTATGAATTATTGCAAAAAAACTCAAAATCGTCAATTAAAACATCTTGCAATTGTTAAGAAAACGTTATTATGACGTCATGTTGTGAGGTCATGATGTAACATGACCAAAATGTAGACATCTCTAGGACATGTCAAATTCTACCTCTTGTGATAATTCTGTGAAGATCCAGCCTGAAGTTTTTCTGTAATCCTGCGTGCAAACAAACAGACGGACAGAAAAGGGTAAAAAAAGAAAAAAAGAGCTTTAATTGTTTGTTGAAGTATCCAGCCTATCGCCATCCCTACCTCTCAGTTTACAAGCAATTAGGGTTCACCAGAAATGAATGTGCAAAATTAATTTGCACATTTGAGCAAAACATTTGCAAATGAGTTCCTAAAAACTTCTTTATTATCTCTGCCCATGAACTTTAATTCAAATTTTCCTCAAAAATCTTACCTATATATATATGTATATATATACATATATATATATTCAAACTATACCTGCCACAATTATTGGCACCAGGCATTTATTGTTTTGTGCAGCCCCCCTTACCACAGAACCACCACTGAATCTTCTTCTGTTATCAGTTAGGTGGTTTGAGAACACTTGTTCCACTGAGAGTCCCAGTGGTGTTTGTCAAACTGTAGGAGCTTCTGTGGGTGGATGACAGCAGAGGCCATTTTTCTTCCCACCCTCCATAACAGCTGATGCTGGTTAGGGAGAACTTCTAACCCAGAGCTTCAACTGACCTCTGACCTCTCTAGGTGTGATCCTTGGACTCCTTTACCAGTCGAACCATCCTCCTCACAGTCTGTGGGATCAGTTTGCAGACACACCCTGTTCCAGGCTGATTTTTAACATCTCCAGTCTCTTTTAACTTCTTAATTGATCTCACTGTGGAAACAGACATTTTTCACTGTTGAAAGATTTGCTTGTATACATTGTCAGATTGTGCAGCTTTACAACTTTTCTTGACACAATCGGGTCTGTGTCACCTTATATTTATACCCCAGTAAAACAGGAAGTCGGTTTTCACCACTTCAGAGTTCCTACTCAAACAGGTGAACCTCAAAACATGAAATGGGAGTGGAAATATTTTTCATTTTCCTTTTGCCAATAATTTAGTCACACACATTTTATGAAAATATTTGTTAGATGTTAAGAAAGTAATGTTTCTTAAGGTTATTCCAGGTTATGGAGCAGTTAGATTACTGCTTTGTTCTGCATCTCATTTGACTCTTTTCTAAAAGGGTGCCAATAATTGTGGGAGGTACTTCAGTTTTATTTGTTGTGTTTTTTTTAGTTTAAAAGTTGCTGCTGGTGTGTATTTTTCCAGTAAATGGTCATGGGAGATCTGGATCTTTGACAGACCTTATAACTCCATATAAAGAACATTTTTCATGGACCTTCTGTGGTACGAAGTGTTGGACTTTGTAGAAACAAAAGCAGGTAGATTAAAAGACCGTGGTGGAATGGTGGGAGAAGTTTGGGAGGCAAAATGGCTGCCTGAGCAGTATTATGAAGAACAAGAGATGGAAGTTATAAAAGCCACGGGGTTAAACAAATCTGTTGGGAATGGAGTTTTTGGAGCTGCAGGAACAAATTAGCTGGAGGAAGTGTCAAATAAATTAGGCCTTTCTTTCTAAGACAGGAAGAGCAAGCTACAAAACAGGGTTAGCAAAAGATAAAGGTTATGCAGAGTAGGAAAAACAGACAAATTAACAGAAGGAAGGAAGAGGAGTGAACTAATTGAGGGTCAGCGCATCTTCCGAGGACGAGAATACTGCAGTCAGAATTCTGTGGACTGAATACAAGCATGACTGGACCCAAATAATTGCAGGAATGAGAAAAGTGGATGGACTAGAGAACTGAAAAGAAGAAACAAAGAACTAGTAAGGGATTCAGCAGGGAAGAGAGGCCGGATGGATAAAACCGGGGATGAAGTGGTGAGAGTAAGGACACACAGGAGCAATGAGGAGGGAGTCTCCGTGAATGTCCAGGGCTACAACAAAAGTAGATGGGAATGTAAAAAAAACTAATAATAAGGGCTGGGAGTAGCCAATGCGAAGAGGACTGAAAGAGAGGAATGAGAAGAGGTAGGGACAAGTGATGGAGAGCGGAATAGAAAAGGGCCAGAGTGTGTTTTTCTGGACTCAGAGCCCAATGATTCAGCCTGGCTAATAAGGAAAATCTCTCAAGAGGCACTTGTCCGCTCCATCTCTTCCTCCCCTTTGCTCTCCTTCCTTCAATATACCCTTTCTAGGTCTCCTTTCACTCCGTCGTGCTCTCGTCCTCTTATTTATGATTTCCGCCGTTTGTATTTGCACAAGTAGTTCTCATTGAAAAATACATCCCATACAAAGGACATCCTCCTGGAGTGGAGTGCGGACATGGTGAAAGGACTCTCGGGCACACAGAGCCGGGCTCTTAAAAGAACACTCACAAAAAGACCGCTCACTAAACATTTCATGGCACAAAAAAGGTATACTTTCAAAAATACAATTTAGCCTTTCCTATCTTTCATGTTCTTTTCCATCTATATAGATGCTTTCTGTTAGTGGACCCCGTCAAAAAAATCTTCCTCATGCAGGAGGTATGTTGAAAAAGAGAAATCCAATTTAGTGTTTGTAACCCGTAACCAAGCAACAGCCTAATTTGGAGGGGGGTTGTTTTTATACTGTATGTCTGACACTCTATGGGATGGATTCATGTAGTGCTTCGCTTTTCTTTTGTGCCGGGATGTTATAATGAAGTGGTTCTTTCACAGAAACAATAAGAGAATGTAAGCATGCAGCTGTATGTTTGTTTTCAGACCCATGATCTCAACCAGAGAACCTATTCTGAAGGATAATTAAAATAAATGATCTATAACAGTCTTCCATATTCATGTATAACAGGCATTTGATTTCTACAGGTTTTGTTTCGCAACCCCACAAGAAAAGAATATTTGCCTCGTGTTAGTCAGGTATTTAGTTTTGTTTTGTTTTTTCTTTACATTAATATTACAAGTTTCTGCATTTTTTATCCTTTTTTTAAATGATGTTACACTCAACTACCTGATAGGCCAACAAAAGAAAGAGAATACACAACGGTACAAAATACAACAAGATGACAGGGCTGTCTGTACCTGTAGCCAGCACATCAACCATCATTTAGTTTACATAACAATGTACTTGGTTATGGACACAAGAAAATAAAAAGCAGCATCTGGGTCTGTTTGTAACCCATGAAGATGGGTGCTGGCATGTCGCCGGTTCTATTACACATCTCCACCACAGAGAGAGATGAGTAGCCTTCCACTAGTTGATTTCCGTGCCATTAAAATAAAGAGGAAATATATGTTAAATTACCTCAATAATGTGTTTAGGAATGATAAGAGACTACCACTCCTGTTTCTGTCCTGCTAGGGGATGTAAGGTACACATTACCCATGAGGCCACCCTCTTAAAGGGCCAGGCCTGGCTCACAACAGCTTCGCTGCAGCTCATTTTATAAACTAAGATGATGCAGAATCCTTGTAGTTCAGAAATGAAATTGCACGTACCTCTGAATTAAGATTGGGTTCTATTCTACGATTTGGAGACCCTTCCAAACCTAAACTGTGTTTCTCAGTGTTAATCTGCTGCATTCAAATCTTTACTCCTGCCGTCCAGGCTGATTTTTAGGGAGGGTTTCAGTAGGTCAGCATTCACACTGTCCTTTGACAAAGTGCAAATCGCCAGAATTAAAATTCTTATTTGACTGGTTTAAGAAAAATACAAATGAAAGCAGCAGTACTTTTAAGCATTTAAATGTTAATGTTGTCGAACTTATTTTTTTCAAAATCTTGGGTCTTGATCAGTACTATGCTGATTGACAGTATATTCATTTACAGTATACGCAGACATGTATCTCATGTCTCATGTAATCAGCTGTGACCGGTCGAGCCCATAAATGCACCATAGAATAACCTAAACATTAGCAGATTAGCAGGAAGTATAAATCTAGTTAAGAATTGTCCTTCACAGATATTGTGCGTTAGACACACAAGCCTCCTGCTACACATCCAGCAGACAAAGTCAAAAGGAAATGTTGAGCCAGAAATCCAGCCTTCATGACTTTTTCTGTCGGTTCACCACCTGTAGCGTCCTCCGCTCCCCCACGCCTCCTCTCTCTCCGTTTCTCTGACAAGCACATACACACAATATGAAGGCTTGTCTAAATAATATTATGCCTGATTGTCATGGCGATAGGATGCCAGCCTCCTCCTGCAAACGGTGGCACTCAAACAGCTCGTCTGATTGATGTCATGGCAGTCAAAAGAGCGCTAATTACTCCCTGTGCTTAGATGGCGCCGCGTAAGGAGCTTTGTCATATCCTGTCAGCCACATTTAAAAACACGTGTCACTTCCTGTTAGCCTGCAGAGTGAAAAAGGGCATCCCGGCGAACTGACACCCCACCCCTCCACCCCCGCTCAAATATCTTTTTCCACTCCTGACCCACCTGCCGGCGTTGGTGATCCTTTGTTGTCAAACTTCATTAGCAGAGACGGCGGCTAATTAGAGCGCCACATAGGCTTCGGAGATTAGGAGGATGAGGATGATGAAGCGCGAGATGAAGGGGGTTGGGCAGGGAGAGGAGAGGAGGAGATGGTGGTGAACAGATGATGGAGAGATAAAGATGGAGTGGGAGGGAGGTAGGGATGGATCTATCAAGGCAGAGGTGAAAGTGACATCGGGAATGATTACCTGCAGCAGCAGTGGGGGGGCAGAACCAAGAGCAGGTGAAGAAAATGATGAAGGATGGAGGAGGGAGGAATTGAAAGTAGATTGAAGAGAGAAGTTGATAGAATTGTGAATATTTACCACTGTAAGTGTCACAGAAAGAGAGAAATGTGAAAAGAAAATGTAGTATTTGACAGAAATAACAGTGTTTAATATCAAGTATTTCTTAATATTATCTGTTCTTATCTGAACCATGAAGCTGTTTTGGTACCCGCCAATAAGCGTCTAGTGTGTGTGTGTGTGTGTGTGTGTGTGTGTGTGTGTGTGTGTGTGTGTGTGTGTGTGTGTGTGTGTGTGTGTGTGTGTGTGTGTGCGCGTGTGTGTGTGTGTGTGCGCGTGTGTGTGTGTGTGTGTGTGTGTGTGATTGAGAGACAGTGAGAGGCAGCCGAGTGAAGCAGAGACATGTGATACGAGCAGAGATTGAGATCTTGTATTGACCCATGTCTGTTGTTGTGATCTAGTTGATCCTTGTATGACAAAGCTGATAACGATCCTTTACTACAGAACTACACACTGGGGAGAACACACACACACACACACACTCAGAGGAACAAAGTCACTGTCATAAGGAATGAAAATATAGACCCTCTCTTGTCATCATCGGTCAATATTAAACTGTAGTTTTCCTCTGCTTTGCTTCTCCAGTTAGAAGCTGTCTATTTGTGGATACCAGCCTAAAACGCACACACTAATATATTCTAATAATCGCTAATGATCTAGAATAGATTGTTTAAATGCACAAAAACACATTACACATGGCTGTCTGCCAACAGTGAAACCTAAATGTTGAGGGATGTGCTATCAGAGATGCATTCAAAGGTACTTGACTTCACTTTAACACATTCATCAACTCATCAGAGAGCGGGTATGAGATTAATCCGGCGGGAGCTCTCACTGCGGTTGATTGTTGGGATGAGTTTATGTCCCCATGTATCATGTGAGCCGTCAGTCAGTGGAACTCTAACCATCGCTCTAAAAGACACTTGTCATTGATACATAGGATTACAGTTACAGTGCCCAAGAAAAGGTTTTGTGTGGGTAACGATTAGGCTTGAGCAGGGAAACACGGACACTGGTCCAAACCCTTTTAATTTACATTTCCTGACAACCAGTAGCTTCGGAAATTTATGTTAACATTGGAATTTGCCCGGAAGTCTTAGATTACTGCTTCCAATCAAAGATGCTAGAATTGTTAAGAGAACTTTGTATTATTATTATTATTATTATTAACTTTTGAGAGAATTTGGTCCAAGATACCAAGATAGCAGTTACCATAGGTCTGAAATCTGTGAAACGATGTAATTAAACAAAAATCTGAACAAAACATGTTGAAGTGAACATTTGTTACTGTATGTGATATTATTGAGTAGGTTCACCACTTACTAATTACTTCATTTTCTAAATATGATTAAAGCCTGAAAGTTGCCATTATTGTTATATTATGAAGATTTAAGGAAAGTTTAAGCACGCTATTATGAATACAAATACTCATAATAGTGATCATTTAGCTTTTTTGTGCCTGTTATGTCAGAATTGGCATTTTGCAATATATTTCAATGTGTATTATAATATGAAAATTCACTTCGAAGTCTAACCCAAACCCAATAAATACCCCAAAACGTAGACAAGATTTAAAAAATATAAAGTTGTAAATACAATTCTACAATTCTACAAACTGAATGACATTGATCATACTTTTAAACAAAAATAATGCAGCAGGTTAGTGTCTGCGCCAAGACCCAGTTCTGACTTCATCACAGTAAACACAATTGATACCATGAAAATGAAGGGCTGAATTCATAGTCCACAAAGAAACTGGAGCACCCTCCAGCACTTCGGCTAACTAGCAGCTAATCAAGTTCAGCACCGAGGGGAATTTATTCACCGTAAACTTCAATCGGCAACAAGGGACGGGTTTTTTTTTCAAAAAGCCTAGTGTGGGAATACACTAGTGTGGGAATACTCCAGTAACCAAACCAACACCTGCAGCCAACAACACATTTGACTAGCATTATCTACATGTGAGCCAAAACTGTTGTTGGTTTTCTTTGCTTTCACTTAAAAGAATAGAGTCATCGTCATATATCCCCCCCCCCAAATCCCCAAGGTAAACAAATGCCCCAACAAGTAAGCGATTTGAAAATATACCATATCCCTACATGCCAGTTAACAAACCCCCAAAGTGACAGGAAGTAGCAACAGCAAGAACCAACACTGGACCTAAGCTGGAGTCCCTGTCACTGTTGGTATATCCAATAAGACCCCATTTCCCTGCGTGGTACTTCATTGCAATAACAAATAAAATTTAAAGTTTTGGCCAAAAAGGGGTTTTTCCTCATAAAAAAGAGAAATGCTCCCACCAGTGAGTTAAAGTATGAAAGTTTAATCTGATTTAGAAGATAGGCCTCCCCGGGTCGATTCATATGCATCACATTTGCCCAACAGCTTGGAAATTTGGGCCCGAAACTTTCGGCGATCCAACTCCCCTTAGTGCCGGAAATGGACAACAGACTTTTGCCAAAATCAATCCAGTTCTTCCTCGCAATAAGGTATATGGGGGTATAAAATTAAAAAATGATGGCAGACTTTTTGGTGATATGATTATTGGATTCCAGATGAGACCCAACCACCCAGACGATCCAACTCCAGCAACTAGTCCTCTTGAGGTGAAAGCCTGCTCAAGGGGTCTTCATGGACCGGAGCGTCAGCTGCACCGCTGACATTTTAAAGGTTTAAAAGACATTCTTGCTGCATCGATGAGCTTATGGAGGAGCCAGCGTCGTAACTTTAACTCTTTCTATGGAAAAGGTGAAGAAGCCCTCTGGTGTCTCAGTTAGGTTTTCAAACTGTATTGATTTTTTTGAATGGCTATCAGACCTCATGGCTTGGAAAAAGAAATCCCTCTTTACAGTTTTTTTTTCCAAAAGTTCAACAGCCATCGGGTGGCATTTAAAAAAAAAAGAAGAAATTTCTACCTACTTTCCAATTAAGCGACACTGACACCATTTCCCTCTGATGCTGCTTGGAGAGTAACTGTGTGGCCTCTGACGCTGCACTGAAGGAACATGAGAGAGTGGAGATAAGAAGGTCTTCAGCACGTTTGTGTTCACAGTTTGGTGCTGCTATTATTGTTCCGCATACTAACTCACATTCTTATAAAACAGAAAACATTTGCAAACATGAGAATAATCCGAGTTGAGAGTCTGATTGGTCAAACCCCTCTCTGACCTTACTTATATAGTTTCCATACAAATTACTCAATAGAAGAAGTAAACCTAGGTTTGGTATATGCTGTGGCAGACCTCCCATCTAATGAAAAGTATTCCTGGTTTCAACAGTGAGTACTTTGGTTTGGATCGCTAAACCAACCAAGATGATCAAAAAACGGATTAAACATGAGTCACAAAACACATTTTCAGAAATGCATTTCTTGTACTCTAATTATTTATAGGCTTTAAGACGGGGACATATTCCTGCACTGCAGACGCTGATATATTTTACCAGCGCGTTAGTAATGGAAGAGAAGTATTAATTATTAATAGCAGCATTATTAACATCTATGCCGAGCCTCTGATTCTGTCTTTAAACATTTATAGAATTATTATTGCTGTGACAGAGCCAGAGATTGATCACACTGGCCTGCAGAGGTTCTGTGTGTGAGAGCAAGAAGGAAAATCTCAGGCCTGTGCCTTTATTTCAAATAAGGAGGTACCTGCGCTACCTTTACTCAAACTCTTACAAATGTACACGTGTACATATGTACAGTACTTGAGTCGATGTCCTTAGTCACCTTCAACTTTTAACTTTTCAAACAGGAATATGAGTCAACTAACATTTTACATGACAGTAAAAAACTGAGAGGGTCCATCCCACTGCTCAAACCCTTTGACTCTGATCTTTGAAGTACATTTTTCTGATCATGCATTCATAGTGATCGTAAGCAAGATATTAAATAAAGATCTTTATTTCTAATTGAGGATATTTAATTAGTCCTTGGAAAATTTGGGGATATTACAGAGTCGTCATCGCATCCGCCTTTTTAACGCCATGACTCAAAAACTATTTCAGGGATCCTTTTCAAATTTTTTCCCACTTAGAACTTAGTGCGAGGAAGAACTGGATTGATTTTGGTAAATGTGGGCTGTTAAATTCCGACACAATGGATAGCTTTATCTTCAAACGTTTTTGGCATTATTAAAAAAATAATGAAACTGTTGGTCCAATTCAGTCCAAATTTGGTGAATATGAATGTATTGAAGAAGATCTAGTAGATTATGTTCTACTCTAAATAGTCCATATTTCACTCACTGGGAGACCTTTTTCTTTTTTTTTTCTGTTTTCTTAACAAAAGAATCCTGTTTTTTGAACATACCGTTGGCCATTTAGTCCTTATTTGGTGAATATGAATCAACTTAAGGAGGTCTATCTTGTGTATATTTTATTTACTCTTCTTCTCTGACTCTCTGCTGTTCCCTTTCGGGGTCACCACAGCGGATCACCCGTTTCCGTACATAGTTACGGCCGGTACCTTGCTAGCTTACAGTACCGCTAATGGTCTTCGTTAACCGTTGTAGCTCAGTGGGCGAGTAGAGCGGCCCCCTCCTAATCGGAAGATCAGAAGGTGGCAGGTTAGAGTCCCACCAGGGTCTACTTGTCGTGGGGTCCTTGAGAAAGACCCTGAAACCCTAACTCCCCGGGTGCTTCAAAGGGGCTCCCTCAGGGACGGGTCAGATACAGAGATATCATTTCAGCCTGAGGTACTGTGTATAGATGTATGTGATCAATTAAGGATTTCTTCTTCTGCTTTTAAACCACAGCCAATCCGGCTTGGAATATTTTACTCTAATATTTCATATTTCACTCACTAGGGGGAGCTTTTTAGTGAAAACACTTCTTTTTTTTTTGTAAATAATTTCACATTTAGTTAAGTGTTCAACTGGGGAAGTGCTTGTACAACACAGGGGATTGGGGGCTTTACTGGGATGTACCCTTGCTGTGTAGGACTACTTTCGAAGTGCAGTTTTAGTACTGTTACTCAAGTAAAAGGACCTGAATGCTTCCTCTGCTGCTGAGAGAATTACACATTTAAGATGCACAGCGGTTCCAGACACCGACTGGTTCTTCCCACAATCACGGCTCAGAGCTCTGCCTTTGGGTTCCTAATCTCACTGCTGTCAAATCACCACAAGCTGCTCTATTGTACCTTATTTATTCCTCCAGAGCTAATCAATAGCTTTCTGAGTCCCCGCTCATAGGAGTCTTTGCATAAATGTGTGTAGGCCTTGTCTTTGTTTATCATGTTTATTTTATCTGGAGCCCTCCCTCTTCCTTTCATGCGGGGTCTTAAATCATGTGAAGTACCCTTTGTGTGCGGGGCTTCATGTGCCTTTGTATGCCTCTGTGGAAAGAGAATAAATGTACCATACATTTACCACCCCATCCTCCCGGGACCACCGCCAATAAAATACAGCGCAGGCTGAGGTGGCGAAGGTGTGTGCGTGTGCACATCTGGTGACACAAATAATTCCTGTGCGATGCATAAAAGTCAAACCACAAAGCCACAAAGAGCCGAGGAGCAGCCGGCAGAGGAATGGAACAGAGGTGGATGCATTTGACCATTGTTCAACTACAGGATCAGTGAAAGCTATTAATCCTAACATACATTTACCATTCTAAAGTGTACAAACAAAAGCAGTAGAAAAACAGTATAATGGACGACGGCTAACAGCGCGGTGAGCCGCTAGCGTATGATTTCATTGCACCACACCTGCTCTTTTCATAGTGGATGTCGTGTGTGTTCTCCATGGAGCAAAAGTATTATCAAAGACGCTCGGAGATTAGATGGTTTTTCACCATAATGCATTTGTATATACTGGGTATACTGTACGTATTTAGTTTTGCTACACCTACAATATCAGTCCCATGCCGCCAGTGGAGTTTAAATAGAGAAAGAGGATGGATGAATCCGGCAGCACACTTCTATAAGTATGAACTCTATAAGGTTTATGGCTGCAACAAACGACAGGTAGCGGAAGTAATGAAGGGGCAAAAGTATAACAGGACATTGGTATGTTGTATTAGTGTTTGTTCAGGCTTTTATAGATATTATTTTGTACCATTTCATTAGTTTCAAGTAACATATTTTTGTGGTAGTCAGAAGTAGAAAAAAAAAGGAAGAAATGGTTTCATCATCATGTTTCTTGTGTTTAACAGGGGATAATTCGGATTTTACAGTTCCATCGTCATCATCATCATTAAATACAGAATATCTAAATGCCAGACAAACACGGATAATAGTATGTTTTACATTTCCAGGATAATCTGTCTTTTCAGACATCAGCAGAGCAGCAGCAAGAATTGTACCATAAGGAAAAAAGTAGGAGTGGATTATCATTCCTGAGTAATGCAACCAGATGCCGAATTTTGTTAAAAACTTACCGTTTTTAACAAAAGAAGAAAAAGGCACTATTACCACTGATGCTAAATCAACTATAGAAACATGCAACAGTTGCCAAATAGTTTGTTGTGGAACTCATTGATCAGAATAAAGGCAGAGGAGGATCATTGTCAGCTCGTCATCATTGAGGAGTAAAACCTCCAGCAGACGAAGGTCCACTCAGAGTTCAGCAGATAACGCCACAGACAAAGTTAGTTTGATGTCATGCCAGGTTCATTTGACACAATATTCTTGTCTCAAAACGATGATCTTTGATGATAAACTCTGTCATATCTGGCGATCGTGAGAAATGTTCCAACCGGTTTGACATTTCCGAGTGGTGTTGTGGAGCCTCCGAGATGAGACATCGCTGTCCTTTGATCATGGTATACTTTCAAGATCGGATAGTCGTATGTTGCCTCCACGGTGGGGTTCCGACACGCCAGAAAATCGTCCGATCAGCCAACCTCTTTAGGGGGGTTGTTTATCGGCACTCGTAACTGCGCGAAAAAAGGACAAAGGACGACACCGTCAGACGCCCGGCAGTGCCAGCGTGATCGGGCTCAAATCCTACAATGTACGAGAAAGGAGAAAGATGGAGAAGTGCTCTGAAAGAGGCTGCAGGCTTATCCACTGGAACAAATGTTGTGGGTCAGTCTATGCAGTATAAGTATTGGCTGTACGTATGAGTAAGTATAAGTATAAATGGTGGTAAAAACAGAAAGTGCTGTGGACCAGTCTGCAGTCTGTATTGGTCCTAAGTATAAGTAGAAATAGTTGTAAGTAAATCATTGTTGTATTGGCCTGCCCTCGCTGCTGAAAGAAATCCTAGAGGAAACACTGATGTACATTTATATTTACTCCTTTAATGAGTCAGTAAGTTAAGCGGCCCACATTTTAGGTAAGCTAATGTTTCTTTTGCAGTGGATGTTAACTACTTATGTGTGTAGTATTTTGGGTTAACTAAACTGCTGCTCCACTGATGTACCATTGATCAATAAAATATACACTTTTAAATGGGGATCTGAAGAACAAACACTGCAAACTTACAAATAAAAAAACCCCTTTGACGTTTCTTCCATCTTCTTTCAACAGTGAGATCATTTTGTTATTTCTTTCTGACTTAGCTTATTATGTTTGACGGTGCATCACCGTGCTTTTCTTCCGTCTATCAACTTGAGTACATTTGTGTGTAGTATGATTTTCCACATTTCCATTTTGTGATTGTGTGAAGGTGTGTGCGTGTGCGTGTGCATGACTCACACTGATTCCTGGAGTTCAGTGTTGATACGCTGCATATTTCTCTGTTGACATAAAGAAGGAATATTCATTTGATGGATGTTTTTTTTCTCTTGCATTTCACAAGAATAAGATGGAAAACCAGGTTTAGATGTAGGCATGGCATGAAGAGATTGATCTCAGCTCATGTGTGTTGATGGAGTCTGAGGGATGAGGGAAATTGTCGGCCATGTTCGTACCGTTCAGCTGTGTGAGTGAGTGTCACCACACAGGAGAGAGAGCAGGAAGGTGTCCATGTCGTTATCCAGAAGGAAGCATAAAAGGTTGAGGCATCAGCTCGTTGGGGTTCAAAACTCCTTGAGCCTGATGAGAGCTGGATTCGGCATAATGCATCATGGGAAAATCTCACCACTAATCATTCCAAAAGGTCTTTCAAGTAATTTGTGGCGACACATGAGATTTTGGGCCATCGTCTCCAATCCGAGAGAAGATGATTCAGCGTGAGACGTTGAGAAAAGTCTCTTCTGGTAATCAGAATTTAGGACAATAGATCACCGAACAACGTCATTCGTTTAATTTCGCCACACAGTGCAAAGGCTCCGGGTTCAAATCCACTTGGGTACCTGAGTCCTCCTGTATTGACTTTGTATGTTCTCGTCTGGTTTGTTTGAGTTCTCTCTGGTTACTCCAGCTTCCTCCTAATGTCCAGGACGGTGTTGTAAGCTGGTGACTTAAATTGTTTATAGGTGTGAATGTGAAAGACTGTATGTCCCAATTTGTCTGTCTTGTGATGAACTGGCAACTCGTCCAGGTTTTGCACCACCTATTGCCTGATGCCAGCTTGCACAGGTTCCAGCTAACCTACAACCCGTAACAAGATAAGCCCTGACAGAGAATGTATGGGTGGTGTGTGTGCATATTCAGTAATCCAGCCTCTCTAAGGAAGGGGTGGTGTGTTCCATGAATGCTACAAGTGTACAAATGTAGTACTAAAAATCTGGCTCGATGGTACCTTCAAGTCCTTCATTCCTGCTAGAGGTGAACCGATCGACGCACACCAAGCATGAGCTAACACGGCTACAAACATCTCACAAGTTTAACCAGAAAACAAATAGCTCGCAAAATGAAACACCAGTAAGGAAAAAAGAAGCTGTGGAGGAGCTACCCCCAAAACTTTCCCCACAACAAACTTAATCCCACATTTCAAATATAATTAACCTGAGGGACATGGCTAGTTTCAAGACGCTTACGTTAGCAGAGCGACTAAAGCTTGCTAAATCGCAGAGGCAGCCAGGAGCCCTGAAGTCCCTGAGGAAATCCAACATTTAACATTAATGGACTGAACAAGGATTGAAATGTTTTATTTTCACTTTGAAATGCCATATAATTAGTTTAATAAACACACTGCGTGGAGGACGGAGGGTACATTCATTTAACCAGGTCAGAACACATCCACAATGCCGACCAGCCTTTCTTCCACTGTGATCCTTCAAATTAAGAGCTCTTAAAATACACGACTCATTATAGTTTGGAAAGGGCCGGTCAGATTTTATAAAAAACGCTGAAAGAAAAATTGCAATCAGTGCTCCTGTAATTCCTGTTATTGGACTACTTAACACAGACAAGACAGAAAAAATGCTGCTTCTCAATCTGCTCCTACTGCCCCGTACGTGTTAATCTGTTTCCTCTGTACATTTAAGCTCTGCCTGGTTTTCTGTTGATGTTGAACTTATGGACTTGGAAAGCTACAGATGAATGACCCTTTGGGGATAAATAAAGTTGTGTGAGCCTGAACCAGAGCCAGAACCTGGACTTATCAATCCTCCTGTGTGCACATGCAGCATACGTGAGTGTTGATGCGTGTAGGTGGACCTGTCTGCTCTTCATCTCTGCAGTGAAAGCTTCTGCAGGGTTCTGTCAGTAAATGTGCTGCTCAAATAAACAGATGGCTTCTGTCGACTGGCTCATCATCAAGATAGCAGGTCAGCGGGGATGTCAGCCAAAGTTCTGAGAGGGTGTCTCAGACACGTTCGCTGAATGTTACTGTTCTTGTGACAACCCAAAGAATTATTTCTTAAAGCCTTTCTTCTGTGTCTTGTGCTTGTGGCAGCGTGGACAGGATCCAGCAGCTGAGACGAGAATACCAGCAGGCCAGGAGAGAAGGAATGGTACCTCCTTATGAAGAACTGGACCCCCGGCGGAGAGGACATGAAAACGACGCACACAGGGTGAGGAGCTGAGACACACATGCACTCCCATCATGCATGAGGAAAAGCAAGTGTGGATTCCTGCAGACCATTGTCCCTTAACCTGAAGCAGGTTCTGTCCCGTTGTTCCACCTTTCATCAAGTTGTCTTAACATGAGTTATGCAGCAATCAGTTTGTGCTTGTGTGACGAAGAGAGCGTCTCGGTGCGCTCTCTATGTGCCTATTTGTCTTATTTTCTATCACTGTGATGCTGCTCTCACTACGTTTGTCCGGTGACAAAGCTTTCAGTGGCGAAACTAAAAGGCGCTCTTTGAGTGGCTCCTGCAGGCACCGAGCTAATAGGACTCGCTGCGATGCACTTTCCAATAGGGATGAGTCACAGCGGAGATAATTAGAGATTTTTCTTACTCGTTTGTCATTCTGCACTTACTGTTTCTCAAATGGAGTCCTCCCGTCATGAGTTAAAGCCTGGAAGAAGCTGAGGAACACAATGCGGAGCCGCGATAATGTGCTGAGAGGAAATCACCCATCCATTGACTTTATTTGCTCCCGCTGCTAAGGAGATTTAAGTACTGCTATTATTAATATGTTTCTTGATGTGACATTTTACTGTTATTATCCTGGCAGTGCCATTATTTGGTCTTATTTCTGTGTCAATCAAGGTTCGACTTCCATTCTTCTTCCTCATCTTCATCCGTGGTTTCTCTGACGTTTGCTGTTCACACATTACATCCACAATATTCTTCCGAGCGCCTTATTAATCCAAAGGCTCCCCTATGTACGAGGAGGAGGAAAGTGTTGAGATCCGTAACTTCAGTTAAAGCCCTAATACACACGGCCAGTATTCCAAACCTTAATTATCCTACTTAAGTAAAAGTGATGCAGTGTTATCAGCAGAATGTACTTGTGGTATGAAGGTACTGTAGTGGTACTGACTGTGTGGGGAACTGGTTCCTCTGCATGACTGCATCTGTTGAAGCTACTGCTGTAGATGTTAAACTTTATTGAGAGAATTTTCTCTGATCCATAGAGATGTCATTCATTTCATCATGAACAGTTGACATGAGTTTGTTTACAGATTGGGAAATGAAATACAGTTTTTGACATGAAAAGTAACTAGTAACTGCAACTGTCAGACAAATGTAATGGAGTAGAAAGTACCAGATGTTCTGCTGAAATACAGTGGAGTTAGAATATAAAGTCACATAAAATAGAGATACTCATGTGATGAAGAGTTACTCACATTTGTACTTAAGTACTTGAGTGGTGCCATCGTTACTGGAGTAAGGAGGTGCGCTTCAAAGCTTCTCAGAGGTTAACTGCTTGTCTTCAAAAATCCTTTCTACGTTTGTTGACATTTTCCAACACAGTTTAGTCTTACAGCGATTTTAGTGGGCAGTAAATGTTGAAACGTGCATAAAGGAACAGTTAGAGTGGGCTTGGAAAGTCTAAAATGAATCTATTGTTAATTGTTAATATGAAATAGGAAAGGCCAGAGATGTCCCTCAACCTTTAACTCTTTATAACTTTTCATTTTTTTTATTTTAAGGAGCTCAGTTTGTCTTTTATTGAAGTCTCTCCTACTACTGTGCAGTAAACCACTCCTGATTTCTCCGCGCCTCATTTCATCACCATTCCTTCTGACCCTCTGTGGCTTTTTCGGTGAAAAAAGGAAATTACCTCGAGCAATCAAAATGAGTCCTTTTGGACGGAGCTAAAAATGGATCTACTGTGACAAATGGACCGTTGTTTTGAATCCCATCAGTTACACCACCTCACCGGAATCTTTGCTCCCAGTCTTTTTCCACAAGGACACAGCCAAACCAAGACACGATGCCATGAAAAGGAGAATAAAACATGCAGTAGAACTTTTTCTTACGGATTAATTACAAAAATACACCACATGAATTTCCTGCTGGGAGGAATAGAACCTGGACTTTTTGAGTCCCTTCTATTGATGTGCATTAAGAGGCGCTGCCATGAATGCTCAGTGAGGGGTAAGAGAGATTCAACATTTGCTTTGACATCAGGAAGTGCAGCTGGTGAAGTAGAAATCAGTGCTGCGTGCAGGAATACAAATCTAGTGATTGGGTCAAATGGATGCTTGAATGTAATTCCTGTTGTGGGTCATCTATTCTTGACCATCATGTGTTCATCATGCAGCAGTTTGAGGCATGTTTTCAACCCCGCTGCTTGGTTGTGTTTCTTTGCGACAAAGACACAAGCCGTCTGTGCGTAGGGTCTAATCCCAGGGCTGGAGCTCTCTCTCCTCCAGACGTTCATGCTTGTTTGGACCATAGGCTATCCACAACACTCGCCTGGCCTCATCCAGGAAGAGACATTTATATCTCTGCGGTTTGGATGATTTCTTAAAATGAATCTATCGATACAAGATTTATTCATCATCAAGGATATAATAGAAAGAATAAATGAATGATAACAGAAATACTCCTCAGTTGAACCCTCATATGGTTCAGTCTAAAGTGATTTATGGGCGGGGCTCTACTGAGGCATCCATTGGTAGAGGTGATGGTGGTTGTGTGTTCAAAGTGTGTTTGTCCACATGTATACCTGCCACAACTCAATCCATCATGAAGTCATTTTTCTTTGTGACCAGCCAGGGGCAATCCTCTCGCCCTGCAATCGATAGCCATGCATTACATTGCCTGCAAATGAAAAAAACTTTGTTGTTGTTGTTTATCAATCTGAGAGCGGAGAGCAATTAGCTTTCCTCAGAGTTATAAATCAGGTTTGAAAGTTGAAAAGGGGGAAGGAGGAGGAAGAAAGTCAGAAGAAAAGCAGAGCAGCAGCGTTTTGTAACGAGCCGCGTTCATTAAGCATGATGCATTTATTAACTAAAGCAGAAGTGATTGCTTTGTTTGTTTCTCCTGCAGACATTTTTATTTGCGTATAGGATTTGCTGAGTAACTATGGAGAGTGAAAGAAGCAGAGGGGAGAGTGATCAAAAAAATGCCATGTTGCCACAGTATACCCAGTGTTTTTTATTCCCCCACGGCTCCATTACCATTTCATTGATTCATGGTTATGGCTCCGCTGTCTCTGCTGGCAAAATGATGTTCACCTAAAAACAATTATCAAGCTACAACAACAACACAACGCGTTGGTTTCCAAGTGAGTGCGTTGTGTCCTTGTGGGTGGGTGTGTGTATTTGGAAGACAACAACAGACTTTTTCCCTAAGGAGAGGGGAACTAAAGAGTCATGGCGCTGCTGCTATTGTCACAAACACACACTCTTTCGCACATACACACACACGCACAAACACACACTCTCACACACACACACACACACACACACACACACACACACACACACACACACACACACCAGGCTATGGAAGACAACTGTTAATGTGGGCGATGTGACTCAACCTTTTATTATGTTATAGAATTAAATCATAACAAAGCTCATCTAGTTATTCCTCTATTCTGTAATTAAATACATGTTTGCATTTGTAAGTAGTAATGTAATTACTAGAGAAATGTTTTAGGAGATGAGAATAGAACATATCTGTATCACAGACGCTTCAGATTTAAAACATACTCCGGTGGTGCTGCTGTCTGCTGACCGCGCTCTCAGATTTCTCTCCTAACTCGTCTTTATTCTGTGAAAGGAAAGCCGTTAGTATCTGTTTTATGCTGTAGTATAAAAACAGATAAATAATAACCCAATAACAAATAACCCAACCGCTCCATCAAACTTAATTGTACTTCAACAAGGCAGGGGTATTCAACCAAAACTGGAAGAGGTCCGGTGAGTCAACCCTCTTCTGCTGCTGAGGTCCAAACAGTTAGATACCCACATTAACGGACTCAAACATTTACAAGACTAAAGATGTGAGTCTAGTTCACATTCGTAGTGAACAAGATCTACCCTCCCCAGAAACATTCTGCAGCTCACCCCGGAGGATCCAGAGATGTTCACAGAACTCCTAGTCCAGAACCCCGCATCCTGGTCCGATGCCCGATCCGCCTCCGATGTCTCCGAGCTTCCTCCGGATGTCCGAACCCCTCACCCTATCTGCTGGGCCCAGCACACCTATGAACCTATGCTTGAAACCTCGACCTCATTCTTTGGGTCTCTACCCAGAGCTCATGACCAGAGGTGAGGGTTGATCACCTCTAGAGCTAGAGGTTGAGTAGGAGGTGAGGAGGGGGAGGGGGGGGGAGGGTGAGGGTGAGGCCGGAAGATTGATTCTGAGGGAAAGGGAGGCATTGGGTTAAGCTAGTCGAGAGTTATCTTTTAAAAAGGCAAACTCAAAGGTGGCCAAATGAAACAACCTGATAGAAGACTAGCACTTTGAGATTTAATCCAAATGTAAAGTGCATTATAAATTAAATGTATTATTATTATTATTATTATGAGACAGAACACTGTGGTGGAGAGGGATCGCAGGTCTGGAGTATATGTGCTGTGGGAGCTCGAGGCGTGGATGGGGAACGGGTGCATTTGGCTGCAGGAGCCGTGTCAATTGCAGGGGAAAAAATAGAAACTTTTATCTCTTGACAGTTTTCCACTCATCCCTTCTTTCCCATAAACTCGTAATAATTATTATTATAATAACCATTATAATCATTGTTGTTGTTAAATATAATAATAATTTTAAAAAAAAGAACACCCACCGAGATCCAGGCGAGGGTCGACTGTCGAAACCGCCGCACCAGTTCACTTCTACCAGTGAGGAAATAAATGTTTTCACCCATCCGGTACCGAGTAAAGTGGACTCCTGCCAATGGCTTTGATTACAAAAGTAGAAAATAGGCTTTCTTTCTGTAATTGGTCTTTTTTGTCCTATTATGTCGAAAAGCTTTGAGCTCTGTGGTCGGATGGATAAACTCATGAGCCGGAGTTTGGACGGTGGTCGGCTGGTGGGTCGGTCACTCCTGCATTTAGGTCGCTGAGTTGATTTTGGTCACAGGAACGGGTTTTCTTGCTTTCACTAACATTCAACTAGAAACAAACTGTTGTACAGGAATATTCCCTGAGGATATGAGGGAACACTGAGAGGCCTAATGATTGCACATTTTACTATGAGTGGTGAGAAAAAAGATAATTATATCCTGACTCTAACCCCCACCAGCCATAAAACAACAATAGAAAACAGGTTAGTGGAAGTTTATGCAATGGAGAAAATAACTGCAGATCTCCAGATAAAGGCTTTTTTCTTTTAAAGGAGACTGGGCCTGTACTGGGCCTGTACCAGGACTGATAGCTGTTACCTCAGCTATCAGTCAGAGGTGAGAGGTGGTCCCAGTGTTACTCCTCCTTGTGTGGATGCTCACCCTGACATGATGGGGACTATCATGCATGTGTATATATCTATTCATGGATTTATTTTATTTTATTTTCATTGAACCAGCCTTGTTAAGATGAAGCTTCTCTTTTACAAGAGAGACCTGGCCGAGGTAGCAGCAAATCACACAACTTAAAATGCGACAAACTTATCCGTCTGTCCATCACTTGAGGCCGATTGCATGCACCCTCCGTACACACACACCAAACATGAGCTACCACCACTCCAAACATCTCAAAAGTAAACCACATCTGACAATTTGTAACACCAGTAAGGACAAAATGAGGAATCTCAAAAAGTTCAGCATAACGAACTCAATCAGACACTTCAAATTTGATCATCCCGAGGAACATACTAAGTTCAGAAAGTAACTTTAGCAGAGTGGCTAAAGCTAGCAGGAGCTGAAATCCAGCCACGAGCCCTGAGTCCCTGAACAAAACACACATAATAACCTATAATGGACTGAACCAGGCAAACAGAGTTTTATTTTTACCTCGAAATGTCCAACAATTAGTGTAAGGACGGAGGTTACATTATTTCCACAGGTTAGAATACATACACAGAACACAAGGACGACCAGCCTTGTCCCTTCCACTGTACTCCTTCAAAATAAGAGCACTGAAAATACCTTAGTCAATATGACTTTTTAAACTTTCAAAGAAACGATCGGCCAAGAAAAATTTCAATCGGTACATCTTTAGTTTTGAATGGAGTAACTTGATTTGTAGTGTAATCCTATCACAGTGTGGTATTAGTACTTATTCTCCGTAAAGGATCTGAATACATATTCGTTAGTTTAAGTTGTTCAGTGCTACGCTGTGTTGTGATCAGGTCTCGTTAGTTTCTGCTTATCACTTCTTGACTTGCTGACTTTAGACTTAACTATTAATAGTAAACTTCTCCATAGCCAGAGGGATTGTTTCCAGCCGCCGCCATCAGACTGAAAAGCTGAAGTCCAGGAGAACTGGTGACTCTAAATCTCCCCTAGGGTGGAACGGATGAGTGTATGTGGTGTTTCTGTGATGAACTGATGACCACCTGTCAGCTCTTTCCTCTGATGCTCAGCCGTTATCTCTCAGCAGCCGTTATGTTTGTGTTGGTCTTGGTTTCTCCTGTCCTTGGTATTATAGACCAAATGTTTGGACTTTATCTCCCAAACTTCACCTGAGAGAGGATTCTGTCTTCTGCTTTGGCTACTGGGTGGTTCGTGATTCTATGCTGTTTATTTCACAAAGCAGCAGATTTTTTTACGCCTCTTATCAAAATGAGCAAGAGGGAATGTTTTCATTCAGAACAACTGAGACTGTGCCTCTTATTTTGAATTTTTGTTTGCTGGCTAATTGGGGCTTTTTTGGTTGCCATGCCAACCGTTGCAGCTTCAAGACTGTATTTGATCCGAGAGTGCAGGTCATTTTCTGATCCTGCATAAGTGATCATTTTGTGTTTGTCC
>JBBDHG010000224.1:1775000-1835000 GCA_037951165.1 Lophius americanus | reverse complement strand
TGACCCATGATTCAATATAAACATTATATTTAACATTCTGTTATAAGCTGTGTATCTACTTTATATGTCAGACAAAGATCATTTCATAAACAAAACAAAACCAACTACTCCTACACTGTTGTCCCTGACAACAAGGGTATATCCCCCCGGTAAAAAAACCCAATCCCCTGCATTGCACAAGCAATGCTCCTGATTGAACTCCTCTAAGTAAAGATGAAGTCATGTCTAAAAAGAGATAACGCTCCCCCTATTGTTGGAGATATATAACTGACCTTTCCCAACATCAGTCCAGTTGTTCCTTGCTCTAAGGTCTATGGGGGCATAAAATGTGATAATGATGCATGAAATAATGATTGGAGTTATCGCGTGAACACGAAGGATCTGCGACAGCAGCACACACAGCAGTGGCAACAATCCACAGATAGAAGTAAAAGTGCAAGCGGCGTTGATTTGGCCCCTCAACACGGATGTGACATCCCAACTTACACACACAACTGCACATTATTCAAACAAATTTAGTCACCGGGAGCTTACTTCCTGTTTGCAGCAGGTGGCGCTATCACTGAACATTGTCATACATTGACTTCTTCAAGGCGGAGTCTTGGCCGACATGCTAGGATTGATACGGGTTAGACCACATTCAGTGACGGTAGGAACATGCACACTCATTTTCATGTGGATTTCAACAGGTTTGATCGAGTAAGTCAAAAAAAAAATGTCAGCAAACTTCAAAATGGCCGACTGCTGCCTGAGTTTTTTTTTTTCTTAATTTTTTTAAGATTATGCTACGTGAAAACAACTCTAAGGGAGGGGCTTTTTTATTTTTATATTTAGGGGGCGCTGTAGAGCCTTTGGGACACACCAACTGCAGCGACCCGTAAAACAAATTTCTTTTCCATGACTGATGCGTGGATAATGTTTAATTTAAAATAAGGGAAATATTAATGAAATACTCCTTGCATTAGGATAAGGTCTTCACCTTTTCTGAGCGCAAGCCCTAATGAATGTCCGCTCAGAATTGATGACCATTTATTAATCCATGTAATGTGTACATATCTGCGTGTGTGTGCGTGTGTGTGTGTGTGTATGTGACCATGGCATGAATAGAACATATTCTCAGCACACATGCTCACAGTGGCGGCGGCGGCTCACATGGATCCAATCGCTGGTTGTGTTTCCGTCTGGTTCAGAGGCGTATCCAGAGAAGGCCGTATCAGTATCGCATGCAGAAAAAGAAATGATCCTTTAATCTGGCGTGAAAGCCTCTCTTGTTGCAGCGCTGTTGGCAGCGATGGTTGGAATAGAGCAGTTTACTATGCAGAGGTCACATTCTTGGAAAACCTGTTTGTGTTAGTCGTCATGGTTGTGAGTTTGCCTCTGTGTGTGTGTGTGTGTCTGTGTGTGTGTGTGTGGGGGGGGGTCGTCCCTCTCACTTCTACCGCCTGCTTCCTGATGTTGTTATCAAATCTGGACTTCTATTTAGCCCTCATGACTCCTATTCAACCTGTGATAATGATGCCAACGGGCAAATACACGGAGCGCCGCATAAAGCTTCTGCAGATGTGTGTGCGTGTGTGCGTGTGTGCGTGTGTGGAGCGTTATGAGTTCTGGTCCATTGGAGAGTGTTATCAACAGTGGCCACTGCTCTGTGGACAGGACAGATAGCCAGCTGCCATGCGTGTGTGTGTGTGTGTGTGTGTGTGCGTGTGCGTGTGTGTGTGTGTGTGTGTGTGCGTGTGCGTGCGTGCGTGCGTGCGTGCGTGTGTTTACCGTTACGTGTTTCTTACTTGATTGTTGGCTCAGCTGTGTTTTGGACGACATGCTTACCTCTCAGTGTCGAGTATGTGTACCTGTGAGTCTCGTCAGTGTGCGAGGATGAAGTGTGTGTATTTGTCAGCTATTCTTAAAGCAGCATGCAGCCCTTGGAGGTTGTGAGATAGAAAATATCTGCGGTTCAAATGTGGCGAGACTTCTGGCAGATAAGCCACTCGGGGAGATGGAGAGGAAGAGGAGAGGAGAGGAGAGGGGGAAAGATTGAGAGTCAGAAAAAGACTTAGACAAAGTCTGGCTGCAGTTGTGGCTCCTGATAAAAATGTTGAAAGGAGGCCAAAATTCCTAAAAGCATAACGCCGTGTCATGTTGCCTAAATGCTGATGCCGATTTTCCAATAGCCCAGGCTGAGGACACAGCCAGAGAGGAGTGTTTAACCAGGAAACCAGATTTATTTACTCAGCTGTGTGCACAGACAGACACCATCCACCATGTCAACAATTAGACGGGGAAACTATCTGAGTTCAAGTGTCCATCAGGTTTAAACAGGTCGAAGTGTCAAATATTAGTCCCAGCGCCGCAATTTATTGATGTGTCTTTGCAAAGAAGTCGCAGAATAATTGGTTGACTTCACGTTGACTGACAGGGGCCTGGTATTCTTATTTTATATTATTTTAACAGCAGGTGTGAACACAGAAGTTGTATTGAAGTCTTGTTTTGTAATATTTTGCGATATCTTATGGCGTGAAGCAAAACATATCGCAACATTGCAAAATTCCGAAATTGAGATGCCATGCATGAGGACTCTAAGAAACGCGTCATGTTATTACTATTTCACATAGTTTTATCATACTTTATGGTTAACTCGTCAAAAATAACAACAATGGTGATTTTTCTGCATAATTTTAACAGAAAATAATAATAAAAAAGATCAGTTGAATGTGATAACTCAGAGTTTTCTTCTTCTACATTTGAATGTTTTAAACTTTACTCCAAAGTGTCCCGTCAGCGTCACAAGGTGTCGTCCTTCAGTCAATCTTAAAAATGATCAAACTGCATTAAGAACTGGTTCTTGACCCAACCAGACCCGATCACCGCCGGGTCTGCTCATTCACATCATCACTTCATTGGAGCATCTTCAGAAGCAGGAAGTTGGCTCCTGGCTCTCACCAGTAGCACAGAAGAACCGGAACTCCACATGTCCTTTAAGCCTCTGTAACTTCAAAGCGGCACTTCTTCAGCTGTCATTCATACGGATGACCTTTCAGCTACCCCAGTAGATGATTACTCTCCATAACAGCACCGAGCAGGAGCTGAAGTCACACCATCAACAGAGTCCATCATGAATCAACCTGCGTGCTCACACACAAACAGGAAGTGTGTCCTCACATTCATTTAGTCAGCTTTATAAGGCCGTGTGAAAGCCTGGTTCTGTTTCATGAGAGTCATTGTGGAAGCGGATGCTGGCCTGACTCTCACAGCTTTGCATAAGTGGATGTGGAAATGCTCCTGATCATGAATACTTCTGCTGCTCCTCCACCAGACAGACCAGTCCACGGAAAAGAGGCCAGGCAGAAATAGAATATTATCATCATTATACTCCATCAGGGTTGTTCCAACGGTACCAGCACAAATGTGCACGACTCTGGACATTTATAGAACTCATGTCATTATTAAGCAACGTTTAATGTCTAAGTTTGAACTGCCTCACACTTCAGCCCCCAATGAAAAGAGCTCCACCCATGGGAAGAATTCCTCCCGTGGAAGTAAAAAGAGTGAGGGCTACGCAGCACTCCATCTACGCAGCACTCCATCTACGCAGCACTCCATCATGGCTGCAAAAATAACCCCTTCATTCTCAGTGAGAAATGATTTAAATACATCTCAGAATCAGAAGTTTCTGTGCTATTCTAAGGTCTTTTACTTTACTCATGTATTCACCCCTCTCCACCTCATCATCAATCTTCATCCGGAGAGAACCATGACCTCTCCTGGTCTGAATGTCAGTTTACCTGTTGAAACTTCATTTTTATATATCTGGGTCCTGGGCTTTGTTGTGACTTTCTTTACCCCCAGGCTTTCTTTTGTCCATACATATAGTGGTCTTAATGCACTTTTGTTTGTTTCACTGTTACTTGGAACTCATAGGAATCATGTTTTGTTGCTCAACGTTTATTTGTCTGAAGGAGAATGTGAACAAGCCTGTGTGGTGATCTGGTGAAAGGGTTCTGCTAAGAGCATCATGTGATGTATTCACACCCCGTCACCTTTTCCTCGTTTTATCACTTAAATCATTTAGATCACTTTCTTTCTTCATCAATCTTCTCTCCATGCTCCTTAATAACAAATCTTTTAAAACAGAAAATCTGAAATATCACATTGATGTAGACATTCATAGTCTTAGAAGCTCAGGTAACCTCCCATTTCTCTGGATCATCTTTGAGATGTTCCTACACCTTGATCGGAGTCCACCTGTGGTAACTTCACCTGATTGGACATGATCTGGAGGATCACGCCTGTATCTGTCTATGGTCACACACACATAACTCAAGGTGCATATCAGAGCACCAACCAGGCCATGAGGTTGAAAGAAACTTCCTGCAGAGCTCAGACAGGACTGTGTGGAGGCAGAGATCTGAGGAAGGTTTTTCCTACAGCCAAGGTTCCGAAAAAGCTCTCAAAAGAAAGAACTTTATAAGAACCAGGACTCCTCCTTGAACTGCCCGTCCCCCTCCCAGGCCACAACCGAACAATCAGGGGATAGGGGGCGTTGGTAAGAGAAGTGACCAAGAACTGATGGTAACACTGGCTAAGATCCAGAAATCCTGTGTGGAGATGGGAAGAACTTACAGGCGGTCAATCCTCCTCCTGTCTGTCTGTTGGCTTTACGGCAGAGGGGTCAGACAGACGTCTCTCTCCAGTGAAAGACACTGGAGGAACAGCATGGAGTTTGTAGAGAAGCACCTGTAGGACTCTGTGACTGTGAGGAACAAGATTCTCTGGTCCGATGACATGGAGATTGTTTTGCCTCAGATCAAAGCGTCTTGTGTGGAGGAAACCAGGCATAGATCTTCACCTGACCAACACCATCCCAGCGGTGGAGCGTGGTGGTGGATGCATCATACTGTGGGGGGAGTTTTCAGCGGCAGGAATTCTTTTAGGTTTTTACCTAAAAGAATGTAGAGATGAGAAAATTCACTCAAACACCGCCCTTCATCATTTTCTTCTACACATTTGTTTTATTCATCATTTTTCTCTGGCCTCATACCAATCAAACATTCAGACGGCAGAGAGAGGAGTAATGGGACAAAGTGTGTCTTTACGGGGGAGAGTGTGAGGAGTGTGTGACAGGATCCGATTCAGTAGCAAAGAGCTTATGTAACTGACATTTTTGATGCAGCTGTCCAAACTGCTGACTGAAAGAAAGTCACAATCACTTTATGTTTTGCTCTGATATAACAGACACACAGCTAAAAGGCAGGGAAAACGTTCTCTCTGCATCCGTGTAGTCAGGCAGAGGGAGCTTTTCAATCTCCTCCCCAGGTTCTGCTGCTGTTTCCTCCGTGCAGACTTCTGAATTCCTTCCAACCCAGTAACTCTCAGGCCTTTCCATTTAATACTGAACAAGTCACCGTTTGCCAAGTTTTGAGTGCCCTTCATTAATTAGACTCAGTAATATATTTAAATTGGGTATGAATCTCTTTAATGTGGAATACATCCCAAAAAAACAGTTGCCACCCAAAATACTGAAGGGCATTAGATCTGAGAAATAGCTGCATCAAAATGGGACACTACTAATCATTAAAGTATAAAGATACTTTTACTGAATATCACCATTAAAGATCTATGACATTTTTTACCAGAATTGTTCCTCTCCGTTAAGAAAATAAGACTATTTAGTCGCCACCTTCAGATTGTGCATGAGAAAGTCTGGACATACAGAGAAGCATGTTCAAGCACAGGAGGTACAGGATGTCTATGTAAGACAGCGGTGAGGTGTTCAAGGTGGAGGTGGGACTGCACAAAGGATCTTCTCTGCGCCCCTTACTGTTTGCTTTGGTGATGGACAGGACAGATGAGTTCAGGTAGGTGTCCACCAACTATGATGTTGGTGGATGACATAGATCTGTAGTGAGAGCAGAGAGCAGGTGGATGAAAACCTGGAGAGGTGGAGGTATACGCTGGAGAGAATACCTGTGATTGAATGAACGGGAGACAGGAGGAAGAGTGAGGATGATGGAGTAGAGGTGGAAAGGGTGCAGGAGTTTAAGTGCTTGAGGTCAACTGCTCAGAGACATGGGGGTGTTGAAAAGAGTTGAAGAGGAAGGTGCAGGCAGCGTGGAGTGGGTGGAGAAGAGTGTCAGGAGTTATCCGAGACGTAAGAGTAGCAGTAGGAGTGAAGGGAAAGGTTTCTGAGATTACTGTTAAGAGACGGGGGTTCTGTGCAGAAGACAGGAGACAGAGCTGAAGATGTTCAGATGTTCTCTGGGAGTGAGAAGAATGGACAGGAGTAGAGAGGAGACATCAGAGGGACAGTCCAGGTTAGACGTCCTGGAGACAAAGTCAGAGAGGACAGATTGAGGTGGTTTGGACCGATGAAGAGGAGGGATAGTGGATCTACTGGTAGAAGGTTGCTGGAGATGGAGCTGTCAGGCAGGAGACAAAGGGGAAAACCAAAGAGAAGGATTTTGGAAGTGGTATGAGAGGACATGCAGTTGGGTAGTGGGACTGAGGAAGACGCAGAGGACAGAGAAAGATGGAAACAGATGGGCCACTGTGAATATCCCTAAAGGGAACCGATCAAAGAAGAAGATGAGGTCTCCATCTAAAATGATGCAGTTTGTTTTTCTTCCACTCATAATCATCTCTTTCAAATAGAGAGATTAGCATCAAAGTCCTAACTCAGACCAGCCAACCTATTCAGTTAATGTGTCTCAATAGTGTTTGGACATAAAGGCCAAGTCTCTCCCCCTCTCTCTCTCTCTCTCTCTCTCTCCGTCTCACTCTGACTCAGACAAACACACTTTCTGTTCCCCTCTCTCCTTCCATCTGTGAGTTCAGATGAAGAGAAGTCTCCTGGGGCTTTTCATTGGCCGGAACCCCACGCTAAGAGGCGAGCTAATTGGCCAGCTGGGGCCCAGCCGGTTGTTGAAGATAGGGCATTGGCTGAGAGAGGGGTCAAGTGACATGTCATTGGTCAGATTGGCTCGTATCCTGGAAACGCTTTCTCTCATGAAAAGCCTGGTGAGAAAAGAAAAACAGTAATGGAGACACCGTTCAGCATTATTTGGCCACTGAAAATTTGTGAGTTAAATTGCAGCCTTTCAATGATGCAAAGTGTTTAATTGTTGGAGTCCTCACAGTTGAAACGTGTGACATTGCCCATACCCCTCAATGACGGGGTCCCGAACGGTTAGAGGGGCTGTTTGGCGTTCAGCTTTCCCAGAGTATTTAAGGGAACGGGCGGACAGAAGCAGCCAGCTGGACTCAATGAGACGCAGAAGTGTGTGAGCTCTAGATTTGTGAATGTACACTTGCACCCATACTGGGCTCATATACTCACCTTCTTCTTCCTCTTCCTCTTCTTCTTCGGTTTGTTCTCTGTAGTGATCATCTTCCTCTGTCCTCCGCATCTACAAACCAACTGCATGTCCTCTTTCACCACACCCAGAAACCTTTTTTTTGGTCTTCCCCTTCTTCTCCTGCCTGGTAGCTCCATCTACAACATCCTTCTACCAGTAGATCCACTATACCTCCTCTTCTTCACGGGCCCAAACCATCTGCAGCTGTCTTCTCTTGCTTTGTCTGTAAACCATCCAGCAGAGCCGCTCTCTCTGGGCTCGTATTCTCATCCCTTAAAATGACTCCGGTACAACTCAGCCCAATAACACATTACAATAACCGCACAAATGTATTCAGCAGGTCGGTGGGGGAGGAGTGATGTCAGTAATGTGGACATATTTTAATATAAGTGATGATGACGAGCATAAACAATGCAGAATATGTTCTGCCACACTGTTGAGAGTAGGAGTCCAAAGCATCCTTTAATACCCCTTCAGAACCAGCACAATACTGAGATCAGGCATTTTGCTAATGCCAACAGCTACAATTAACTGTGCAGCAAAATGTGGTGAATCTTTAGCAAATGTTCAGACCCAACCCAGCGTCTGTGGAAGTAGCAGAAGGGCTTACCCACTGGCCAAGCTCCTGATGCTCAACCGTAATTACTTGTAAATAATACAAGATTCCAACTTCTTCTCAGCACAGCAGAGCCCAGTAATGAGATTCCCTACCGCCACCACATCACAGACACTGAATTATCAAACCTGCATGACATTAGAGGCCTGCTGCGACGCATTTAAGGCTTGAGCTTCAAAATACGGTACATCAGATAAATATAAAACATATCATGGAAGTTAATCGTAATATTACCAAGAACTTGTATTAGTATCAGCAAGTACTCAAATGTAAGTACTTATACTTGGTCTGATTAAAAGTGGTATTGGTGCATCTCTAGTTTGATCATATTACCAGTTAATCCTGTTTTCTTCTCTTTAGTTTCTTTCTGTCTCTTTGCAATTTGTACGCAACCACCATTTGTGGACGATAACCAAGTACATTTACTCAAGTACTGTATGTAAGTACAAAGTCTAAGGTACTAATACTTTACCTGATTCATTTATTTTATGCAGCTTTATACTTCTACGCTGCTGCAGGGTATCTGACAGCAGTTAGTTATGTTTTCCATGCCCTTCTTCCCCAGGGAAAACAATGTATCTCCTGATGAGAGGATTTTCTGAAAGATTAAGTGATAAAATGTTCCGTCTTCATGAGATAACAAAGAAGTATATGAAAACGGTCGGTAAAAACAGCTGGTTTTATGAAAGGTTTACTTCTTTAGAATAAGGAGAGAGATTATATAGAAGGACTTTGACGATGTTATAGATTAAACTACTGAACATTAACATCTCCTGCAGTAATCCCAAAATCTCCTATACTTGTGAAACATTCTAAGCCACCATTTTATTCCATGATTACTCTTAATTTTAGACTTTAAGTTAGTTTTGCTGGTTATACTTTAATACTTTTGCATAGGGGGAGTTTTGAATGCACGGCTTTAACTTGTAGTATATAGAGTATTTCATCAGTGCGGTATTAGTATTTAGTACTCCTTCGTACTACTTTGGTAAAGGATCTGAAGTTGCAGTTGCAGCCAGACAGAATACATGGGTGTGAATGAAAGGGAGGCAGGAGGAACGGCGAGGATGAAGGAGTAGAGGTGGAGAAGGGGCAGGAGTTGGAGTCTGAACTGTTAAGAGCAATCGGGAGTTTGGAAAAGAGTTGAAGAATTGAGTGCAGGCAGGGTGGAGTGGGTGGAGAAGAGTGTCATTAGTTATCTGAGACAGAAGAGCAGCAGTAGGAGTAAAGCGAAAGTTTTCCAAGATGGAGGTGAGAGCAGTTCTGCTGGATGGTTCAGAGACGGTGGCTCTGACCAGAAGACAGGATGCAGAGCTGAAGATGTTCAGATGTTCTCTGGGAGTGAGGAGGAAGGACAGGATTAGAAAGGAGACATCAGAGGGACAGTCCAGGTTAAACGTCCTGGAGACAAAGTCATACAGGACAGATTGAGATGGTTCTGACCCGTGAAGAAGAGGAGGGATAGTGGATCTAATGGTAGAAGGATGATGGAGATGGAGCTGCAGGCAGGAGAAGAAGGGGAAGACCAAAGAGGAGGTTTCTGGATGTGGTGAGAGAGGACATGCAGTTGGTGGGCGTGACAAAGATACAGATGACAGGGTAAGATGATCCGCTGTGGTAACCCCTAAAGGGAACAGCCAGAAGAAGTATAATAGAAGAAGACTATGTTTTTTATTCCCTATCATGATGTCAACAGAACTGACAACCCAAATAAAAATCTGTGATCTTTTTCCAGATCTGTCACAACGTTAAATAAACTCCTTTCTGCTCCTTGGCCCTACCTACCCTCCAGAGAATATAAGTCCATGAATAACATTCTGAGATCAACACACTCATGAACAAACAGGACATTGTTCCCCCCTCCCAACTCATAACACTCAAATACTCATACAAACCTCCACCTTCGCCTCTCAGAGACAACAGCCACCACTTTCTAAGGCAGGAGAAGAGCTCGTCAGATGAATCACACAGTTATTAAAAAGTTATTTTAAATGTTTGAAGAAATGACCACTGCTGCCATTTTTAGAACATCCAATGCCAGACACAGATAGACACTTCTTCTGTCTCCCTTCAGCTGCAGGTTAATATCTGTTCACCTCCACATTCTATTAAGTAGCAGAGTGAGCTAATCCAGAGGAAATGAGAGGTGGAGGTTAGTCGCCGAGATTAGGCCGGTCCCAGGGCATCCTATGCTCCTTTCCCACCCAGGAGATAATCTTAGCCAGGTTAGCCAGGAAATTAGGTGACTGCCTCCAAGAGGCTTTCAAATCCCCATCTCGCTCTCGCCTTTCATTTCTCTTTCTTTCCCACCCGTCTCGCTTCCTCTGGTTCTGTCCTCCCCCACCCGTTCCCCTTCTACCCCACCAAAGTCCACGTTCTGGCCAGTCTGGCCAGTCAGAGTGCTGGTGTCTGCAAGAAAACTTCCATCTCCATTTCTTGGAGGGCATTTGATAGATGGCGCCGCTTTGGCTCTGAAGGTAATATCTGACCCTTCAGCCAAGTCAGAGCTTTCAGACAAATTGAAAACTACTCACCAGTGTTTCTCATCTCTCTGTCGGGATTTAAAGAATTTTGTGCTGACAACATGCAGCCATTCGCCTGGAGAATAAAGTTCCCCTCCTGCATGAGCCCATCATCAGGACCGATCACCCCGTCCATTGTGAACCAGTGCAAGCAGGCCTTTCTCAAGGTTTCCCAGTGGTCATAATATACGGTTCACAAAGACTAAAGTTTTTACAGAGTCATGAGTTCTATTTTTTGTCTTCTTTTTATTACTTTTATCATGGAAGACCAGGAGAAAACAAAACATCTCTGGGGGTCTTTGAATGCCTTCACCTATGTATATATGTTTCCATGGATACATTTACCAAACACAAGTACAGCAGAGCAGGACCATGTCCAACCCATGTCAACCAGCAGGAAAACAAAGATCCTTCCACTCTTTCTCTTTCTCTTCTTTTTTTCCACAGCCACATATCCCTCATTCTCCCCCTCTACATATCACACGAGTTCACACACATACACATACGACTAGACATAGACTGATGTAGATCCTTCTATTTCTCTACATGTTGAACAAAGATTAGAGGTAAAATTCTGTGGATATAGGATTTCTATCGCTTCAAAAGGATTCTCCAACTTATAGATCAGCCCCTCCTGGCAGCACAGATGCGATTACTGATAATTTCACATTGTTGAAAGTTAAAAAGAAGTTCATTACCTGTGTTTTGTGAAGACTGAGGATAGGAAAAGGGTAAGATGGTTATAGTGAATGCACTGATAAGACATATATTGTGTTAAACTCAAACTTTGTACTTCCTTGTAGGTTTATTGTAAATCTTGTATTAATAATTAAAATAATTTTGTGTTCCTCAGATTCTATGATAATAAGAACAGAGGCAACAACATGTCAGTCTATCTCTTCCGCTTTGGCTCTGTGGCTGAGTAAACTGTGCTGCATCTGTTTTTCCTCTTCTTCCTCTTCTCCGTGTTCATCGGCAGATTATCCCTGAAGCTTTGAGTTACCACCTTTATCCATCTCTTTCATCCTATGGGAATAACATTCTTCGAAATTCGCTTTCATTTTTAACTCACTTAAAGCAAACTGACTTTGTATTTAACAACTGTTATTCTATTTTCAGCTGATAATATACATTTCCCTATGTATAATCTAACAAGTCTTTAAAAAAACAAAAAAATTCATCCAGATCTATTCCACCCCACTTTTCAAGAGGTTTCATGAAAATATATCTAGATTGTTAAAAATAATTTACTGAAAACAGTCTAAATTAACACGTTAAAGGGGATGAAAGAAATTAATGGATAGATTTCTTTAATAGGATTCACTACAACATTTGAAGATTTCTTTAAATCCACTCAGTTTCATGAGAATCTCCCGAGTCGTTCATGGAACACGGATAAAAACGGTTAGAGCGTTCAATCCTGTTCAAAGAAGTACCAAAAATATCCTGATTCTACTTCTTTATCTGGGTCTAAACAAAAATCTAATGATCTAGTCCTTGTGTCATCCCCAACACTTCTACATATTTACAACAAAATCAGTTTGAACTGAGAAGACATAGAATGAAGACGAGCTGAATGATTTATTAGAACAGATGATGTGGGATAATTAGTCTATTAAAAAGTCTTAGACTCTTTAGGCAGATTGTTATCAAAGGGTGTCTGCCCTGAGCAGCAGCATGGAATATCCCCCCTCTGGAGTCTGGATGCTGGTGGTGGTGGTGGTGGTGGCTGATGAGTGATGAGGCTGATGGATCTGGTGATTGAGACTGAGCACTCGTGAACGTGTAGTAGTATGAGTAGTAACTGTGGTCCGGGTGTGCAAGAGGATAGTCTTTCCGATTGAACTCTCGATAGATTTACATTTTGACATGTTTCAAATGGAAATGTCGATAAACACCCTACGTTTTCACGATACAGGCGTGAAAATAATTACTGGATCTGTGTTTTATCTATATCTACTCCAAATGTAATGGGTTCCTCCCTCCTACCACGTGCCAGGTACACCTACCGACCTACCAAGATTCAAATCTTTCCTTTTTTGGTTTGTTTTCAGTGTAGTCCCAATAAATTGGATTCAGACAAACAATCCATCGCTGATTAAAGGATCACCTCCTTGACTTAGAAATCAATTCAAGACTTTGGATTAGTGTTGCAGTTGTTCTGGTTACTGTACTGTATCCACTGCTCAGGTGAAGCTTTAAAGAATATGTGAACATTCACTGACTTCACAGTAGCCAGTTTGGAGTTTGGAGCGGCAGCAGAAACAGAAAAGGTGAAAAATAAGAGTGAATGAGTAAGAGGAGAGAACATTTTGCATAGTCCTCTCAGAAAAATGGAGAGAACTACACAAAAGGACAAGGAGACCAGAGGAGAGAGGAGGTCAGGACTTCGATAAGAATTATAGGAAGTATGGGAAGGATCAAAATGAGACACCTCAGCCAGCATTACCCCCTGACTGGACCCAATCATCTCAGAGAGGAAGGGAGTGTGTGAGGGAGCCAGGAAGAGAAGGAGTGTCACTCTCCACCTATTACTGCTCCATCTATCCATCCGCTGCAGCCACCTGCTCCCGCCGGCTTCAATCTCACACACCCGCTCCAGAAGTGCCTATTTCCTGACTCGTATTCAGAGGCAGGAATTCCTCTTCGACTCCCATACACCCTCACAAACTCACACGCACACACTCACACGCACACACACACACACTCCTATACACCCTCACAAACACCGACAAACTCACACGCACACACACACACTCCTATACACCCTCACAATCACCGACAAACTCACACGCACACACACACACACTCCTATACACCCTCACAATCACCGACAAACTCACACGCACACACACACACTCCTAAACACCCTCACAATCACCGACAAACTCACACGCACACACACACACGCACACACACACACACTCCTATACACCCTCACAAACACCGACAAACTCACATGCACACACACACACTCCTATACACCCTCACAATCACCGACAAACTCACACGCACACACACACACTCCTATACACCCTCACAATCACCGACAAACTCACACGCACACACACACTCACATACACCCACACAAACACTGACAAACTCACACGCACACACACACACTCCTATACACCCTCACAATCACCGACAAACTCACACGCACACACACAAACTCCTATACACCCACACAAACACCGACAAACTCACACGCACACACACACACTCCTATACACCCTCACAAACGCCGACAAACTCACATGCACACACACACACTCCTATACACCCTCACAAACACCGACAAACTCACATGCACACACACACTCACATACACCCACACAAACACTGACAAACTCACATGCACACACACACTCACATACACCCACACAAACACGGACAGACTCACACGCACACACACACACTCCTATACACCCTCACAAACACCGACAAACTCACACGCACACACACACACTCCTATACACCCTCACAAACTCACACGCACTCACTCACACTCACATACACCCTCACAAACACCGACAAACTCACATGCACTCACACACACTCACATACACCGACACAAACACCGACAAACTCACATGCACACACACACACTCATATACACCCTCACAAACACCGACAAACTCACATGCACACACTCACACTCACATACACCCTCACAAACACCGACAAACTCACATGCACACACACACACACTCCTATACACCCTCACAAACACCGGCAAACTCACACGCACACATACACTCCTATACACCCACACAAACACTGACAAACTCACACGCACACACACACTCACATACACCCACACAAACACTGACAAACTCACACGCACACACACACACTCCTATACACTCTCACAAACACCGACAAACTCACACGCACACACACACTCCTATACACCCTTACAAGCTCACATGCACACACACACACTCCTATACACCCTCACAAACTCACATGCACACACACACACTCATAAACTCACATGCACACACACACACTCCTATACACCCTGACAAACTCACATGCACACACACACACTCACAAACTCACATGCACACACCCACACTCACATTAACCCTCACAAACACCGACAAACTCACATGCACACACACACACTCCTATACACCCTCACAAACACCGACAAACTCACATGCACACACACACACTCCTATACACCCTCACAAACACCGACAAACTCACATGCACACACACACACACTCCTATACACCCTCACAAACACCGACAAACTCACATGCACACACACACACTCCTATACACCCTCACAAACACCGACAAACTCACACGCACACACACACACTCCTATACACCCTCACAAACACCGACAAACTCACACGCACACACACACACACACTCCTATACACCCTTACAAGCTCACATGCACACACACACACTCCTATACACCCTCACAAACTCACATGCACACACTCACAAACTCACATGCACACACACACACTCCTATACCCCCTCATAAACTCACATGCACACACACACACTCACAAACTCACATGCACACACACACACTCCTATACCCCCTCATAAACTCACATGCACACACACACACTCACAAACTCACATGCACACACCCACACTCCTATACACCCTTACAAGCTCACATGCACACACACACACTCCTATACACCCTCACAAACTCACATGCACACACACACACTCACAAGCTCACATGCACACACACACACTCCTATACACCCTCACAAACTCACATGCACACACACACACTCACAAACTCACATGCACACAGACACACTCCTATACACCCTCACAAACTCACATGCACACACACACAATCACAAACTCACATGCACACACCCACACTCACATTAACCCTCACAAACACCGACAAACTTACATGCACACACACACACTCCTATACACCCTCACAAACACCGACAAACTCACATGCACACACACACACTCCTATACACCCTCACAAACACCGACAAACTCACATGCACACACACACACACTCCTATACACCCTCACAAACACCGACAAACTCACATGCACACACACACACTCCTATACACCCTCACAAACACCGACAAACTCACACGCACACACACACACTCCTATACACCCTCACAAACACCGACAAACTCACATGCACACACACACACTCCTATACACCCTCACAAACACCGACAAACTCACACGCACACACACACACTCACATACACCCACACAAACACCGACAAACTCACATGCACACACACACTCACATACACCCACACAAACACTGACAAACTCACATGCACACACACACACTCACATACACCCACACAAACACGGACAGACTCACACGCACACACACACACTCCTATACACCCTCACAAACACCGACAAACTCACACGCACACACACACACTCCTACACACCGACAAACTGACATGCACACACACACACTCACATACACCCTCACAAATACCGACAGACTCACACGCACACAAACACCGACAAACTCACATGCACACACATTCACTCACTCACCTACTCACGCACTCACACACATTCACATACACGCTCACAAACTCACATACACACACATTCACTCACTCACGCACTCACACACACTCACATACACGCTCACATACACACGCACGCACATTCACTCACTCACCTACTCACGCACTCACACACACTCACATTCACGCACACACAAACTCACATACACACGCACACACATTCACTCACTCACCTACTCACGCACTCACACACACTCACATTCACGCACACACAAACTCACATACACACGCACACACATTCACTCACTCACGCACACTCACATTCACACACACACACTCACATGTACACTCACAAACTCACACACAAACACTAGCGCAAACGTCACAGATTTTCCTACCAGAGGCTCTGACATTATAAAATGGCAAAGAAGGGGAGTAATTTAGCCTGGTCCCATCTCTCCCATCATCTGCACTTATCTGGCAGGTAAATTGTGTCCCCATTAACCCACCTCCTCTCTCTCTCCCTCGCTCTCTCTCTCTCCCTCTCTCTCTCTCTCTCTCTCTCTCTCTCTCTGCCACACCCTCGCTCGCTCTCTCTCTGCCACTCCCTCGCTCACTCTCTCTCTGCCACTCCCTCGCTCACTCTCTCTCTGCCACTCCCTCGTTTTCCTTGGAATTCACCTTTCTTTGTTCCTGCTAATCCTCAAAGGGGAACTTTTTAAGTCGGGAAGTTTGGGGTAGAAGAAGGAGTGAGAGACACAGATGGAGAGTGTGTGTGTGTGTGTGTGTGTGTGTGTGTGTGTGTGTGTGTGTGTGTGTGTGTGTGTGTGTGTGTGTGTGTGTGTGGGGGCTGAGATGAAACCAAATTATCTCGCTCCACATTTTCACCTCCCCTGCTCCCCATCCTTCTCTCTGTCCCTCCATAAATGTCCTCATCCACGACACTCCTCCCCCACACCCCCCGTGTCTCTTTATCAACTCCCCACCTTGCACTCTCATGGAAGAGCTTAACTGTTAAGAATAAACGTGTGTGTGTCCGTGTGTGTGTTTTGCATGTGTGTATGAGTGCTGCTTATAAATGTTTGGGAATGTGTGTCTCTTACTGTTTGTGTCTTATTTTTCCGTGTGTATAATGTGTAGGTGTGTGTGTGTGTGTGTGTGACTATCCTCTCTGCTATCACCTTCCTCCTCCTCATCTCTTATTCATCCCTCTCTCTCACTAGACTCTTGCTGTTTTACCCCCTACAAGCTCATATTCGATCAACACTTCTCTCCCAACTGTTACAGAATCCTCTGACTCCATTATTTGGGTTATTTGAGTTATTTTGGATTACGTCAGAATCACATCCCTCCATCTGCGTAAAACAGTCGGATGGACCACAGCTATCAAGATCCCCGCTGTCTGAAGTTTGACTGGCGCTGGTTAATGATGTCATGTGATTGTGCTTACGCTGCTCTGTGCTCCAAATGTTAATCTCTCATCAGTAGATGTGAACATCAGGTATCATTTAGTCTCCAAGTTTTAATCCAAACCATCAAGAAGAAACTAATATGTGAAAAGATATGGATCCCTCACCTGTGGAAATGACTGAAGGTTGACGGGCGAGGTCCATCCAGGTGATCGGTTCCTACCCAAACTCTCAGAGGAGAGTCTAAGGAGGTATATGGCTCTTCGTCCTCCTCATCAGGTCTATCGCTATCACACATTGACTAGACCATCATGTCCAAAAATCAATGTTTTTGACAATGTTGGAATCGCAACTAGTCAATGATTTACTTCATTGGTCTGTGGTCCTAGAAAGGTTCTGGACTGCTGTGAGATCTTTCACTGTTTCTACTCTGCCAGCGCAGGTGATATTGTTTTGGAAAAAATCATTATGTGACGGGACCAGATACCTTGACCAAAAGGAATGTGATGTCACTGGTGATGTCATTGGTGATGTTATTGGGGATGTTATTGGTGACGTCATTGGGGATGTGTTTGGGGCTGCCATTGGTGATTTCATTGGTGATGTCATTGGTGATGTCATTGTCTCTGTGAGCTGGATGGATGCAGTGATGTTACGTACGAGGACGTCTTAGTCAATGATTCTTTGGTGATGTCATTCGGGATTTCACTGGTGAGGGCAATAGTGATGTCATTGGTGATGTCATTGGTGATATCATTGGGGATGTCATTGGTGATGTCATTGGGGATGTCATTGGTGACGTCATTGGGGATGTGTTTGGGGCTGCCATTGGTGATTTCATTGGTGATGTCATTGGTGATGTCATTGTCTCTGTGAGCTGGATGGATGCAGTGATGTTACGTACGAGGACGTCTGAGTCAATGATTCTTTGGTGATGTCATTGGGGATTTCACTGGTGAGGGCAATAGTGATGTCATTGGTGATGTCATTGGTGATATCATTGGGGATGTCATTGGTGATGTCATTGGGGATGTCAGTGGTGATGTCATTGGTGATGTCATTGGGGATGTCATTGGTGATGTCATTGGGGATGTCATTGGTGATGTCATTGGGGATGTCAGTGGTGATGTCATTGGTGAGGGCAATGGTGATGTCATTGGTGATGTCATTAGGGATGTCTTGGGGGATGTCATTGGTGATGTCATTGTCTCTGTGTGAGCTGGATGGATGCAGTGATGTTCCCTTACAAGGACGTCTGAGTCAATGATTGTCATCCGTAGGGATTTTCTCATCTTTCGTGCTGCGATGATGTTTGTTGCGTCTTTTCACCTGGAGACAGGAGTCAGATGTGTGTCTTTGCGACGCAGACACCGCTTCTCTGTGCATATGGTTTATTCTTCACCTAAAATCTAGAATACCTCCAGACAACAGATTAGAATCCACTTTGAGGGAAGAGCTCTTCATCATGTTCTTTTAGTTTTCTAGAGTCTTAAGCCATCTTTCCTGGATTGGACTCAATCAAGGAAATGTTTGTGTTTGCAGTGAACTGCTGTTTGGTCAAGAAGTAGTTCTGGGGGCGATGGATTTCTATCGCAGCAGAGTGTTTTAAGGGTGGAGCGCTTTAACGGCGGTATCGCTCCATCATGTAAACTCAATTGTCGGATTCCAAACTTGTGATTGTGACGAAATCACGATTGATTGTTTTGTCACCGTAACGTATTCTGTTAATGTGTAATAAAACATGCTGTAAACAATTAAATGATTAGTCGCCATTATTTGTTTGATGATGACAATCTGACTTTCAGCTACAGGTGGATGAAGGTGAGGGTCGTGGTGCTCAGCAGTGAGATCTGCCTCTGCTCTCACAGACTCTTATATACCAGCTACATTATCAGCCCGTCCACCACTCGTTGTGTTGTTGTTGTTGTTGTTGTTGTTGTTGTTCTGTGTGCGTGACTCATCTTGCTGTAGTGACTTCACAGTCACACGTGACCGAGGATAACTTGGTTGGAGCCAACTTATTGATTGTTTGCTCAATGATTGCAGAATGTTTGCAATGGCGTTAAAGCCGTCAGTCGGACTGAACGGTCAGATGCAGGCTCGGTTCTCTTCCAGTTGAAGTTCTGGGATGTTTGTATGTTTGTGGTGTGAAAGTGAAGCACGCCAACCTGAGACGGGTCGGTGTGTGAGGAGGATTCTAGTGGAAATTCAAAAGTGTTTGAGATAAAGGAACAAACTCTAGAGGGCAGAATCTGAAGCAACTGGACTTCTTGTTTAAGATTGAAGAGGTTCAGAACTGAGGTGAAAGGTCGGGTCCAACCGTGACCCGGATCAATCAGAATCTACACAGACAAGTAAAAGGTCGTCACCTGTCGAGCAGCCTCTTCACCTGTTTCGTATAGTAATGCATCGGTAGGTTATAGAAGAATAACAGGTGAAAAGAAAAGTGAGTAAAACAAGAGTAACATTATTTTTTGTCATGGGATAAATTCATAAATAAGGAAGAGTGAAGCTCGGCAGGATGTGAGACAGATGGACAGTCGCCAAAACTATTATTCAGTGGGACTCCACCTTGAACAATAGGTAAGAATATTACTCCTGTTTTAGCCTCTCTCTTTTGGCTAGTGGTAAGTTGAGGACCTGAGGTCCTCAGCCAAGGCTCTGTTAGCCGTCCCTCAATCCAGGGTCGATGGTGACAGGACCTTCTGGATCCCTCTGGAATTATTGGTTCTTTCTCCACTTTTAAGACTCTTCTCATTCATCTTTATAAATGCACTTTTACTGCAGTCTGGGTCTGAATTTCATCTGATATATAGTGGAACGTCCTTAGCCCTTTTATTTATTCCCTATTCTACTGATGGTTTCACACTTTTTATTTCGTTTTTTTTATTATTCACTTATTCACAACGTTTGTCACTGACTATAATGTAAAGCGCTTTGTATTTTTGTTAGAAAAGTACAATGTAAACAATGTTTATTATTATTATTATTATTATTATTGTTGGTGTTTCTAAAATGAGAATGGATCAAAACTTAATCTGGATCAAATAAACCAAACTACAGCTACGGTAAAGGTCAGTAAAGTTTATATCTATATATTTAATTTATTTGAATTTTTCTTTCACTCTACACGATGACCTTTTACACACCCAGACACCGTTGCATATGTTTTGATTTGTTTTGCCACTGATACAAATGAAATAAACTGTTAACCCATTTTCAGCCTGGAATGCAAATTTCAAATGAAAAAATGAAACGGTCCAATAATTGAAATGAAAGAAAGACAAACAGATAATTAAATTCAAAGGAAGAAAAGAAAAGGAATATAAATAGGTACGTAACTGTAGTCCCTTTTCAGATCTCATATATGTAACATCGTACGTGTTGTAGAAGTTAGTTTTGTTGAAGCGTCAGTGTTGGTGAGTGATGGTGGCAGACTCTACTTCTACAGCACTGCTGTCCCCTTAAAGCGTTTCACGACATGAACCAGCGTTCACCCCTTCACACAAACATTCATACAGACGCGTCACAGGCCACCATGCAGGACCACCTGCTCATCAGGAGTGACGACTCTTCATCACTCACACATGAACGGAATCACCATCTGAAGCAACCGTGGGTTCAGTTCCTTGCTCGAGGACACTTTGACAGGGAGTCTGCAGGGGAAGGCGGTTGAACCACCAACACTTCCAAATAGCGGGGGCTCACGCTGAGCTGCAGGGAATCATTTGCATCGCTCTCCTCTCACATACAACTAGTCTTTGAGCGAGTCCCCCCCCCCCCCTCCTCCTCGTCCTCCTGACGTTTAAATGTCATCTTTATGAAAGTAAATGAATCTGATCCTGCAGCCTACGTGCCAAAAACCATGCAAACTCCCGCTCAAACCCCATCTGCCCCCTCGTCTTCTCCCTCACACGCCAGCTCTAAATAAACTGGATGTGTTGTACTAATCGCCGTATTCACGGGAGACGCTCCGAGCCGCGTGCTTCGGAGGAAATCGACCTTCTGTGCTTTAATTGTATGAGAGGCTCAACGGCGCTGTGACATTTCACTGCAGAAGTCTTTAGTTCTCTGCGCTCTATTCTCGTGCTTCCATGACATTTCCGCTGAAAGAGGTTTGTGAATAAAGACGCTCTCTCCCTCTTGGCTGCTGTAAATACATCACTGAAGTTGGCCGCGATTACTTCCCTCTTTCATCGCGTTCTCCGCCTCTTTTATACCTCAGTGATTTTTACTTAACTTGTCTGTTGCCATCGGTTTTATAGCTGTCGGAGTCTCGGCCCGGTCCGGTGAGATTTTACAGCCCGGCCGGACGGAGTGACGGAGACGGTGTATTTCTGCAGAGCGTTCACAGGGCGGCTGATCAATAGCTGTGACTCAGCAGTTACTTTGCCAACTGCTGAGATCCCTGCTTTTGGATTCTTCAGTCAGCAACACAGCTTTACACTCCCAGAACCACCAGACGCCTTCATCATCCTTGCTTCAAAGCAGAATGTTTGATGAGCAGATAACTAGAAACACCTGCTAACCTGGATCTCTCCAAATGTGAACAACCAATCCTGATGAAGTTGTGAAAATCTCAATGAAAACAGATGTTTCATGTAAATGAATGAGCAGCAGATGTTGTTAGTTAATGGGATCAGCTGACCCGGTTCTGTTTGAAGGTAACAGCGTTCACCTGGAGAGAAGTGGATTAGCATTTAGAAAACTATTATTCCATGAACCCGAATATATGAAATACTCAAACTGAGGAGGGTCAAACAACGAGAGTGTGTGAAAAGTCTAAAAAGAAGTGGGAAAAATTTAAATTATCAGGGAATATTGAATATTTACCTCTAAGAAAAATTTACAGGGACTATAAACATATGAAAAGTAAATTGAATGGTGCAGAAATATTACCGTATTAAATGAGTATGTGATTGAGGACAGCTCAGATCCTGCCAACGTATGATGAACAGCCATGTATAGATTATTGGTGTGATTGGGCCAGTTCATATTGTTGAGGGTGTTTTTTGTATTGATCGTCCTGCTGCATTAATATATAGATGCATGTTACCGTTACCAGAGGATCATCTCAGCTGTTTTATGGCCTTGTTGAGCCAGAACCATGTATCTCTAAAAAGTCAACTTTTCATAGGATTAAAGGTTATTTATTCCAGAAACAGCTCACTATAAATATGTACCTAAGTAGAAATTTTGAGTAAATGTACTTAGTTACTTTCCACCACTGTCAAAACCAATGCAGTAAAAGAGAAGTGATGAGTGTAAACGGCCTGTTGGTGCCGTTCACACCCTCCAGTCACAAGAGGGTGTGATTGGTTGTTGGCCCTGGGAGGGACTTATCCATGTATCCATGTTCTATCCAGTCTCCCACTCAACGTCAGTCGGGAAACACTTCACTTTATGGCCGCGCTCTGGATGCACGGAAACAGAGGAGTCCAAACAACCCGCAGTTTATTTTATATCTGTAGTAAAGTTAAGTTAAGTGTATGACGAGGATGATATTCTGATCTCAATGTCACACTAATAAACGCACAAAAACACACACATACTAACACACACACTCTAAACCACAGAGAAAGACACACATACTAACTAACATGCACACAGGCACTAACACACACACAAACAGATGTAGTCACACACACCTACACACACAGACAGACACAGTGACACACACACAGTGACACACACAGACAGACACAGTGACACAAACACACACACACACAGACAGACACAGTGACACACACATACACACACACACACCGACAGAGAGAGAGACAGACAGAAATTGCTGCCTCTTCAGAGCGGCCTTTTAATTGAGTCAAGCCAAAGTGCTGGCTCTGCAGAACGATATGACTGATAGGGATTAGAACCAGCCTTCCCTTATTCATCGATTTCTGCATGGGTGGGGGTCCGACGGAGAGAGAGTGGGAGCAGAATCCTTTTCCATTAGTTTACCAAAGGAGATAGGACACTGTGGGAGCCGGGGTGAGACAGATGGAGTGTGAATCAAGGAAATGCACCGCAGATGATTGTTGGAGAGGGAACCCTCCTCCTCCCTCTATCAGCGATAGGAGGTAGGAAGGAAGGAAGGAGGGAAGGGGGGAGAGCACTGAGGAGAACAGATAGAGATAATACTGCTCCTCTCTGTCATCGATGATATTAAGGAGGGATGGGGGAGCCAGAGGCAACAAGGGACAGCATGTGGGAGAGGGGTGGAGGTAAATGGGAGCAGAGAGAGAGAGGTGGTGAGTGATAAATGATGTATGGATGCAGTAGGCGGAGAAGAAACAGCAGTGAGGATGTAGGAAGAAGAAGAAATGTCTTCGCTTAGAGTTAGGGCTGGTGAGGGGATTGAACAATACTCACAGCCACCCTTTATTTTAATTAAGAGGAGACGCTTAATGAAGGGAAGGGAGGAGGTGTGAACACGGAGAGGGAGAAGATGAGGCAGAGTGGATGAAGGAGGGGAGTGAGAAGGAGTTTGTGGGGACAAAAAGAGTTTAGATGAGACGTGGAAGAAGGAAAGACATTCTCCACATTTACCCAAAGTATTTTCATCTGCTGAATACATCACGTGTGTGTGTGTGTGTGTGTGTGTGTGTGTGTGTGTGTGTGTGTGTGTGTGTGTGTGTGTGTGTGTGTGTGTGTGTGTGTGTGTGTGTGTGTGTGTGTGTGTGTGTGTGTGTGTGTGTGTGCGTGTGTGTGTGTGTATACCCGTGTAAGTACACTCCCTCTACCTTCACTATCAGTCTTTTCTGCTTGATTTCCACACTCTCGTCTCTGAATGTCCTCTCTGATTCTCCTCTCTGACTCTTCTCTCTGACTCTCCTCTCGGAATCTTCTCTCGGAATCTCCCTTCCAACTCTCCTCTCTGACTCTCTTGTCTGAATCTCCTCTCTTACTCTCTTCCAACTCTCCTCTCTGACTCTGCTTTCTGAATCTCCTCTCTGATTCTCCTCTCTGAATCTCCCTTCCGACTCTCCTCTCTGAATCTTTTCTCTGACTCACCTCTCTGACTCTCCTCTCTGACTCTCCTCTCTGAATCTCCCTTCCAACTCTCCTCTCTCACTCTCCTCTCCGACTCTCTTATCGGAATCTCCTCTCTGAATCTCCTCTCTGACTCCCCTCTCTGACTCTCCTCTCTGAATCTCCTCTCTGAATCTTTTATCTGAATCTCCTCTCTGAATCTCCTCTCTGACTCTCCTCTCTGAATGTCCTCTCTGACTCTCCTCTCTGAATCTTTTATCTGAATCTCCTCTCCGACTCTCCTCTCTGACTCTCCTCTCTGAATCTCCTCTCTGACTCTCCTCTCTGACTCTCCTCTCTGAATCTTTTATCTGAATCTCCTCTCTGATTCTCCTCTCTGATTCTCCTCTCTGAATCTCCTCTCTGACTCTCCTCTCTGAATTTCCTCTCTGACTCTCCTCTCTGACTCTCCTCCCTGAATCTCCTCTCTGACTCGCCTCTCTGACTCGCCTCTCGGACTCGCCTCTCTGATTGTCCCTTCCAACTCTCCTCTCTGACTCTCTTCCGACTCTCCTCTGTGACTCTCCTTTCTGAATCTCCCTTCCAACTCTCCTCTCTGAATCTTCTCTCTGACTCTCCTCTCTGACTCTCCTCTCTGACTCTCCTCTCTGAATCTCCTCTCTGAATCTCCCTTCCAACTCTCCTCTCTCACTCTCCTCTCTGACTCACCTCTCTGACTGTCTTATCGGAATCTCCTCTCTGAATCTCCCCTCTGAATCTCCTCTCTGACTCTCTTCTCTGACTCTCCTCTCTGAATCTTTTATCTGAATCTCCTCTCTGACTCTCCTCTCTGAATCTCCTCTCTGACTCTCCTCCATGAATCTCCTCTCTGACTCTCCTCTCTGACTCGCCTCTCTGACTCGCCTCTCTGACTCGCCTCTCTGACTCTCCTTTGCTCACTCTGCCATGAAATGCTTTTTCACGAGACCATTACCCCAGACACTGCCATACTACTGAGCCCCCTCTGGGTGGGGGGGGGTCTTAAATGTGTGTGAGTGGAGACGGTCCCACTCTGGGCTGTCTCAGTGTTTACTCTGTCCCGGTGTTCACACTTTACTCCTGTCACAGTGGGGAATGTTGACGGTCTGCAGGTACTGTGACCCGGCCTCTTCCTGACACGACTCTGGTTCCTCCTCGTCTGTGGAAACACCGCCAGGCGTTAATGTCCCTCCAGCTCCCAGCTGACAGCAGCCGTACTAACGGCACCAGACGGATGACTGCATAACGGTCAGGAGACAGACAGGAAACACAGAAGGACGGGTCCACGTTTTGACAATGTTGAATACGCTGGACACAACCTGGAGATTAAGAAGCAGCTCGTAGCAGTTAGCAGCTAACTCAAAGAAAAAGAAATAGCACCCTCGTATAGTTAGGGAGACAGCCCAAGGTTTAACATCACAGCTCTTCTGCGTGTTGAACACCGTCATGCCAAAATATGGATAAATAAATATTTGGAATGACATGTTTACGCTGACATTACAGTCAGCGTAAACATCAAAGTTGGCGTAGAGAAGGTCTTCAGTACGGCGCTCTGTGTAAAATTCTATTCATGTACCGTACATGTGCTTCAAGCGGTGGTTTCCAAACCGTTAATTATCATATCAGAATACAACATCTACTCATTCTGTTATATGAAATCATATCTTCTTCTCTGATTGGACGGGAAGGACTCCCAAACTTTGCATTGTCTTCCATTTTATTGAATATTTTGGTTAATTTTCTTTTTTGACGGGGCAACTAACTGCTATTAGCAGCTTTTTAGACTCTTGGATGTGGGCTACACATATTAGCATCCTGATAGCATCGTACACTAATCCCGCCCCACTGCCTTGAATTCATACTGATGTTGGATTTCACCTCTGTAACTACCTAACTGGAACTAACATTAGGCCTCCACTGCAGCAGCCCTGCTGGAACGGTCGATGTAAATACGGCCACAGTCATTCCCTGGAGGTCGTTCTGGGTCGTCTTTTACCCCTCACTCACCTGTTTGGGCCAATTTCATCTGTCCAGTGTTCATCTACAAACCGATTTGCGATTTAGTCCCTGCGCCAAAATACTTTTGCTAGTATGAAACTTAATTGTTGAGGGCGCTGGACCAACTTTGTCATCAAATATGAACAAATATGCCTATTTTATCAGTCGTCTAGGGTGTTTTACTCAAACTTATTGCTCACGTGATCACGAGCAGGTCCAATAGTTTGTCACAGCTCTGGTTCCTGACGGCTGCGGGTGTAAAATGTTCTTTGTTCGACAAGCATGACCGTGTACGGATGTTCTTCACCTCAGAGCCGGAGACAGTCGGTAACTCAAACGGTTTTGGCTTTTTCAGGATATTTGACGGCAATCAGAGGAATATTGAGTAATGGCAGTTCACTTCAAAAGATGGTCCCATCAGAACTTCCATCCAATTTTCATCCTCCGCCTCCCTGACAGTCATTTTCTCTCCCCTTCAGTCACCACTCTTTGCATTTTCTTCGCCCACTAACTCCTCTCTCCACAGGGCATCACATTCATTCTCCATCACCTCTCCCTCCTACCCTCCTGTTTGAATGGTGTCATTTATGTCCCATTCTCCCCCCCGCCCTGTAGTCTTGCTCTTCGCCCCATTCACTCCCTTCTTTTATAATTCACCGCTCATCCCTCCTGCCTCCTCTCTATATCACTCTCCCCGCTCTCTCTCACTCATTTACTTCTCATTCACTCTTTATCTCTTTCCTCCTTTCTTCTCCATCTTGTGCCTTTTCATTATTTTGCTCCACCTCTTCATTCCCGCCTAATATCCCACTCTCTCTGTACCTGAGATATTGCAGCTATAAAGACAGGTGTTCAAAAGCAAGAGTGGCAAATCCCTTTTATGTGCTTCCTGGCATCGGTCCCTTGAATGCAGAGGGAGAAGAAAAAAAAGCTTTAAGCTATAATATCTAACTCGCAGCACCTCGCACGCACTGACAGTACCACCTTGAGCTAAGGAGAGAATAACCTAGTTTCCTATAAACCCCTCCAACCTTTTGTCTTCACACTTCTTCCATTATGTTTAAGATTCGACGGCCCTCTTTCTGCCTCACGTGCTTCTCTAACAGCACATGATATCTCTAGAATGTGTGTGAGACACACAGGTGTCCTGTCGTCCGGGTTATGGCCGTGCGCTACAAGAACATGTGGTATTTGGTAGAAGTGTGTGTTATCATCTGAAGCACCGTTTCACAGCGACGTGATGGACTCCTTTCAGACGCTCAGCGTTATGTGCCGCCTGAATGGACCTCAGAATGCTGCATATCACTCACGAGACTCAATTACAGACCATCATGTCCCGCTGTCTCCACCCACATTATGGTAAAACCCAGACTCGTACAATTTTCCGTGCGTCAGTGCGTGCATGTGTGTGTGTGCATGTGTGTGTGTGTGTGTGTGCATGTGTGCGCGTGTGTTAAAGGAGCCTGGTGAAGCTCGGGGTTTAAGGCGGCTTCTTTAAGCAGCACCTCGGAAGCTGAAATCTCCCTGCTGAATAGACCCGGATAATCTCCGAGAGAGGGACCGTGTGTGTGTAGGGTTGTTTTTTATAGAGAGAGAAAAGTTAGAAGTGAGGGCGAGAGAGAGGACCACAGGCATGAAGAAGCAGAAAAGATGTAACTTTCAGCAGCTTGACTTAATCTGAAGATGGAGATGAGACCTGACCCTGTGTGTGTGTGTGTGCGTGTGCGTGTGCGTGTGTGTGTGCGGGTTTGTGTGTGTGTGTGTGTCAGCGAGACGACTCCATCCTGTTTTGAAGTAACTTAATCTTGGGTGGAGACCTTTGTGACCCCTCCAAAGACTTCTCAAAAGGCTGAAACTCTAAATCCCTAATAACAAACCTTTGTCGGTCCTAAATTGCTCCTGGATCACAAACACACAGAAGGGGAGAGAAGATATTGCTGTTCCGGTCCAATCCATGAGCTAGCCCTATCATTTAGGCCACAAACTAACCAGATGTTTCTCTCCAGCAGATGCCTGGCAGAGGAACCGATCATCGGTTGGCACCACGCTATGAAGAAGTGGAACGCCAGTATGCCTCCTTACCAAGGTACAGCTTCCTGCTTCCTATCAGTCGTAGTTTTTGAGCAGATCCAAAGCGTGAGGGCCCTGCTGCAGGTATCTTTGTTCTCGTTTCCGGCCTCTCCTCCTCTCTTTGAAGCCTCTAATTAAATCTGTGTAGTCTGTGTGTCGTTCCAAGCGTCTCCAGAGGCCTGAGCGTTAGCCAGGAAACTCACCCCATCCTCCCCGGGGAACACACACACACTCAGACAGAGTTTGAAAACGGATCTCTGGCTCCCAATTCTGCTCCCCCACCAAAAAACCTACTTTGGTTCAGATCCTTAGTGTTCAAAGTCCCTGGGGTGTTCTTGGTCTTTTATCAATCTTACACTGACATCTCAATTCTCACTAATCATAGTTTGTGTCACACTGCTACATGCAGCGGTGGACAAAGTATTCCATCACTTCAGTGGAAGTACTTATGAAAATACTGCACTACAGGTGTGTAGGAATTACCAACAGGATGTGCTTCAAGTATCAAAACTGCTGACTGTGCAGTAAATTATCCCCCTTACTGTTTCTCTATTATACGGATGTTTTTTGTATTAATACTACTTGCATTTACTGGTTGGTGTAAAAGTTGAGTTGAGGTTATTTTGGCTGCTTTATCTGCTGCTGTGTAATTCTCTGAGATCATGGTGTTTACGGCATGTTGTATGTGTGTTCCTGTGAGAACTCAGATTCTCTAAAAAACACCTTTTAAATAATCGCTCTTTTTCAGCTTTGTGATGATATATTTCACAGACAACCCAAGACAGCTTCTAAAGTGATGATTCATTGCCACGTAACAAACACTTAAGCCTTCAGCTTCTTAACGTTTGGCTGTGCCTGTATTTTCACCGGACATGAAGGATATAAAAATTGTAATCTAGTAACCAAAGATCCCAGAGAAATGCAGAGAAGTAGAAAATGCAGTGTGTCCTTTTGGGATGTATTGGAGTAGCTGTATAAAGAAGCATTAAACAAAGAAAAGTACATGTACCTAAAATGAATATGTAAGTACAAGTATACTCAGTACAATACTTGAGTAAATGTACTTAGTTACTCTGCCTACTGGCTACTGGACTTTCAAAGTCATCAGATGGTTGTGCCCGTTGCAATTAAGACTAATTATGTCATTGTAATCTACATCATGAGAGCACTATGACGATGAGTACAGCAGGAGTGATGGATGAGTTCAAGTTTCAGGCGGGACTGCATCAAGGATCGGATCTGAACCCCTTTTTGTATGCTTAGAGATGAGGTCAGACAGGAGACTCCATGGATTATGATGTTGGTGGATGACACTGTGATCTGTAGTGAGAGCAGGTGGAGGAAAACCTGGAGAGGTGGAGGTATGTGCTGGAGAGAAGACAGACAATGCCCTGTGGAGACTCTTAAAGGGAACGGATAAAAGGATAAGATGAAGAAACGAGATAGGTGACCAATAACTGACAGCTATGACACAATTTATTCTTAAAGAAGTAATAAAAAGACGTTTGAATGAGTGAATAGTTGTGTAATATCAGCATGTAGAGGCCTGCTGGTTCACCCAGGACGACAGAGCGTCAGATAGTGAACAGCCTGAGTGTGAGAGTGGATCTGACAGACGCTCTACTATTGAGCCCCTCATCAGATGCTGTGTGCTCACGATAAGGCTGAGTTCAGAGCGCCTCTTCAGACGACGGCCGAGGATTGTTCGCTCTTTCTGGCCGTTTGTCATTCAGTTCCCCAGTCCGTCTCCGACGCGACCAGTTATGTCGTGCCTAAACATTTTTGTCATACATTCCAACACGTGAAGGAAGCCATCGCTTAGTTTAGTTCATGTGTGCTGGTATTTACACATCGGAGGTAGGATCTGATGCCCCTAAAGACGCCCAGGATCCTCACTGAACTATGTGTTTGCATCTTTCCTTTAAGCATGGTGCTGCACATAATATGAGCCTAAATCACATATATAACAGGATCCACATCAAAACCACTGGACAGAATTCAGCAGAATTCCATTTTCAGTTCATTTCACTCATTTTTACATTTTTAAGCAATTTTCATTTCATGATAACGGTTGTGCTCTAGCTGCAGCCACACAAAGTGAGTAAATCCCGTAGCGTTTGGGCACCCGTGTTCTTTGATGCAAACATTCTGGTTTCTACCTGCTGTAACTGCTGAAGAGCCAGCGGGCAGGTGAGTCCAGGACTCAGGAGAGACGACTCCGGTCAGACTCTACAGCCAGGCAGGGAAGTGAAGCGGTGGGGCTGCCTCTGTGCAGCATGTGACAGGCTTTAGCCCAGTACCTCAGCCAGCGGAGGACGAGAGCCTCATCCAACCTGGCCTCTGACCTGACCTGACCTCTCATCGGATTTATTACTTCTGTGTTTAATGAAAGAAACCGATAACAAATGTAGTTTCTTACTGGTCACAGCTGTTTACAGATAATAATAATAACTACTTTCATTTTTCAGGTTCATCCTGGTTTTGATCATGTTGGGATCTGATGTTTACAGGCATTTTAATCTGGCATTTCTTCAACCAACAGCTTAACTTTGAATGTATTTACTTTAATTTGGCATGTAGTTCATATTAAATGCCAACATGGCGTCGTTAATAAGCTTAGTGGCAGCAGAGTCAGACAAGAGCCGCATTCAGTCAGTTTCTTCCTCTTATCCGGGGTCGGGTTGTGGTGGAAGCGGTTGCTCCCAACATGCCTCTCCCCAGCAACACTCTCCAGCTCATCCTGGGGGTCCCAAGGAATTCAGTCAAGATGAGAAATATAATCATTCCAGCTGCTTTTGGATCCATCCCAAAGTCTCCTCCCAGTTGGACGTGCGTTGAAAACCTCCAAAGGGAGACTTCCTGATCAGATGCCTGAAGTGCTTCAACTGGCACCTTTGGGTGCAAAGAAGCAGCAACGGCTCCACTCTGAGCTCCCTCCAGATGTTACAGCTCCTCACCTCAACTCTCCACTATGATGGAGGACATGTGACGATTCAGAGACACTACTAAAGGGAGAGGCTCATCAACATAGAGCTCAGGGACAAAGAGTGAATCCATTTCCCTGTGAGTAGGGGGTCCAGCTCCATCACACATGAGAGCTACTGTGGGCTTGAACAGACTAAACGTTTGTGTGGTCTGTGACGCCACACGGCGTCTGCGCTGGAATCCCCAGCTGTCTGAAACCAGGATAAGACGCCTACGTGGAACAGTATCCTGGTTTCTATGGGAGAACTCCTGCTAGAGAATGTTGGTTTGTGTGTAAACAGAGTCAGAGACAGTTAGCGTGTTCTCTTTTAGATTAAAAAAGTTTTTGATTTTTCACTTCCACTGCCTGAACATCCTTTCTTCTCTCTCTTCAGTGTTACACGGTTTTTACCTCTCTGTATTATTCTTCTCCTCCACTCTCCTCTTTCTTTATTCCTTCTCTCATCTACATCCTTTCTTCTCATGTTCCACCTATAAGCAGCGCTGCAGTAAATGTACTTAAGTAAATCCCTTCAATATGCCTGACTTCACTGCACTTTAAACGCTCAGGGTCTGAAAATAAACATCTGTTCACGGGAGAATAAATGTGTAAACTTCAGCTGGATGAACTCCCAGTCGTTAGCAGCTCCTTCTCACCTCGTCTTATGTTGATTTTAGGAATCAACACTTCACCGACCAACAAACCAACAGCAACAGCTAATGTTTGCCTGTGCACAGAAGTGTAAGAGAGAGAGAGTACACAGAAGAGTATGAGAGAGAGAGAGTACACAGAAGTGTAAGACAGAGAGAGAGTACACAGAAGTGTAAGAGAGAGAGAGAGTACACAGAAGTGTAAGAGAGAGAGAGTACACAGAAGTGCATGAGAGCGAGAGAACACAGAAGTGTATGAGAGAGAGAGTACACAGAAGTGTATGAGAGAGAGAGAGAGAGAGAGAGTACACAGAATTGTAAGAGAGTGAAATAGTACACAGAAGTGTAAGAGAGAGAGCACACAGAAGTTTATGAGAGAGAGTGCACAGAAGTGTAAAAGAGAGAGAGTACACAGAAGTGTATGAGAGAGAGAGAACACAGAAGTGTATGAGAGAGAGAGAGAGTACACAGAAGTGTAAGAGAGAGAGAGTACACAGAAGTGTAAGAGAGAGAGAGAGTGCACAGAAGTGTAAAAGAGAGAGAGTACACAGAAGTGTATGAGAGAGAGAGAGAGTACACAGAAGTGTAAGGGAGAGAGAGTACACAGAAGTTTATGAGAGAGAGTGCACAGAAGTGTAAAAGAGAGAGAGTACACAGAAGTGTATGTGAGAGAGAGTACACAGAAGTGTAAGAGAGAGAGAGTACACAGAAGTTTATGAGAGAGAGTGCACAGAAGTGTAAAAGAGAGAGAGTACACAGAAGTGTATGAGAGAGAGAGAGAGTACACAGAATTGTATGAGAGAGAGAGTACACAGAAGTGTATGAGAGAGAGAGAGTACACAGAAGTGTATGAGAGAGAGTACACAGAAGTGTATGAGAGAGAGAGAGTACACAGAAGTGTATGAGAGAGAGAGAGTACACAGAAGTGTGTGAGAGAGAAAGAACACAGAAGTGTATGAGAGACAGAGAGAGTACACAGAAGTGTAAGAGAAAGAGAGTACACAGAAGTGTATGAGAGAGAGAAAGAGTACACAGAAGTGTATGAGAGAGAGAGAGTACACAGAAGTGTATGAGAGAGAGAGAGAGTACAGTACACAGAAGTGTAACAGAGAGAGAGAGAGTACACAGAAGTGTGTGAGAGAGAAAGAACACAGAAGTGTATGAGAGAGAGAGAACACAGAAGTGTATGAGAGAGAGAGAGTACACAGAATTGTATGAGAGAGAGAGTACACAGAAGTGTAAGAGAGAGACAGTACACAGAAGTGTAAGAGAGAGACAGTACACAGAAGTGTATGAGAGAGAGAGACAGTACACAGAAGTGTATGAGAGAGAGAGTACACAGAAGTGTATGAGAGAGAGAGAGAGTACACAGAAGTGTATGAGAGAGAGAGAGAGTACACAGAAGTGTATGAGAGAGAGAGTAAGAGTCATAATGACAGACAGAAGGTAAGAACGTTAGTGAGTTTAGAGCCTGGTTCCCACCCCTGGTAAGATAGTCAGGGATGGCTGTTTCACACTTCTGTGCACTGTGTTCGTGGTTTTGTGTGTGTGCGTGTGTGTTTGTGTACATGTGTGTCCTTTTACATTTGTGTGTGTGTGTGCGTTTGCTTGTGTGCGTTTGCTTGTGTGCGTGTACGTATGTGCATAATTATGTTTGTACATGTGTGTGTGTTCTTATTTGTGTACGTGTGTGTGCGTGATTGTGTGTGTGCGTGCTTGTTTGTTTGTACGTGTGTGTGCATGCTTGTGTGTGTGTGTACGAGTGTGTGAGTGCTTGTGTGTGTGTGTGTTTGTACGAGTGTGTGAGTGTTTTTGTGTATGTGTGTGTGTGCGTACGTGTGTGCGGGCGCTTGATTGATTCTGATTGATTTTACGTGTAAGTGCGGGCTTGTGTGTGTTTACGTGTGTGTGTGTGCTTGTGTGTGTGTGTGTACGTGTGAGTGCATGCTTGTGTGTTTGTAAGTGTGTGTGCTTGTATTTGCTCGTGTGTGTGTATGTGCTTGCGTGTTTGTGTGTATGTACGTGTGTGCGTGCTTGTGTGTTTGTACGTGTGTGCGTGTGCTTGTGTGTGTGTACGTGTGTGCTTGTGTGTGTGCTTGTATTTGCTTGTGTGCGTGCTTGTGTGTGTGTGCGTGTGCTTGTGTGCGTACTTGTGTGTGTGTACGTGTGTGCGTGTACTTGTGTGCCTGCTTGTGTGTATGTACGTGTGTGCGTGTAATTGTGTGCGTGCTTGTGTGTATGTACGAGTGTGCGTGCCTGTGTGTGTGTACGTGTGCGTGTGCTTGTGTGCGTGCCTGTGTGTGTGTACGTGTGCGTGTGCTTGTGTGCGTGCCTGTGTGTGTGTACGTGTGTTTGTACGTGTGTGCGTGTGCTTGTGTGCGTGCTTGTGTGTGTGGGTGATGATTCTGGCAGATGGGGGAGAGAACAGCGATGATAGTTTTGAGGTCTGGCTGTGGTATCTGAAAAGCCTAGGGAAATTGGACACACACACTCACATACAGTACACCCTGTCTCTGTTTCCACTGTCAGACGCTGTAATCCCAAAAATGCTCTGCCAAAATTACATGTAGTCCTCGTGTTTGAAAAGGACCCCGGAGATTTCTCCATAAAAGTCACTCTGACAGTCCGATCCACTTACAACCCAGTTACACCGCTGACACGTTTTCCACACGGCTCAAGTGTGTGTTAAAACACGCCGCCACTAACGCAGCTTTCTCTCCAGCTCTTTGTTGCCTTCTTTTTAATATTCGTATCGGTCCAATCAGACTTAAAGAAGAAAGGTGACATACCAGACAAACCTAATGGAATGTTACATGGAAAACTGCCCCACAAAAGTATTTGTCTGCATTATTAGAATACTAGCCACATTTTTTACTTATTTGTGTGTGTGTGTGTGTGTGTGTGTGTGTGTGTGTGTGTGTGTGTGTGTGTATATGTATGTATGTGTGTGTGTAAGAGTTTTGTAAATGAAGGAAAAATAGTTAATAAATATATTTAAAGAAATTGAATTGAAAATTTGACAAAAACACAATAAAAGAAAATTACTTCTAATATGATGTTAATAGTAGCTTTAGTATAAGTACAACCTTGATAGGGCAGAGCAAAACCTCTTACTTTTATCTTTTTGAGAATATTAAATATGTTCTTTCCAGGATTATGGTAATTTATGTATTTTATCTCATTGGTTGCATAGAAATGTGTATTTCTAAAGGTAAGGGTCTTTCATTATTCGTTAACCTAGAGATGATGACACTTTGGTGATCTACGTGATGACCTCACGACGTGACGTTTTGTCAACGATTAGAACAAGGGGGACTTTCGGAGCTTTTATAAGCATTAATGTCTTCATCGGGTACGGCTGCGCTTTGGCGGATGTTTCCTCATCCTGATGGGTTTGTAATTTGAAATGTATTTATTTGAACGGCTATGTCCGGGTTGAAGACGGGGGAATATGTTGGAAATAAACATTTGGACCCTCCCTCGGCGTGAAGGCAGCAATCTAAGAACATGACAACATGGGACTTGAAGAGAACTTTAAAAGATCATACCATGACATCATCAGTGCACATGCTTTTATGAAATGATTTGCTGTTGTACCTTGGGTTTTTTAATGATACTGGTGAAAGAGCTTTCTATAAAAATGCTCCTGCGTCGTCTCGTGTGACTGATGCTCCTTAAAACGCTGAAGTCTCACTTTTAATCGAAACCCTTCAGAGTGAGTTGTTGGAAGAGTTTCACGGCGATCCTATAAACTAAGTCATTTCTATTTTTATCTCCTTTCAGCATCTCCGACTGCTAATTAACTCAAGAGAAAGTACATCCAAGCGCTTGACCTCATCAACACGTGATGTTTCACACAAACAGTTAGCATTCTGCGTGCATCCACAGCCCACCTGCATGCAGGTGTGGGAGGAGTTGTGTGTGTGTGTGTGTGTGTGTGTGTGTGTTTGTGTGTTTGTGTGTGTGTGTGTGTGTGTGTGTGTGTGTGTGTGTGTGTGTGTGTGTGTGTGTGTGTGTGTGTGTGTGTGTGTGTGTGCGTGTGTGTGACCCCTGAGTCCTGAAATAGATGAGGGCTCGCGCAATCAGGTACTGAACGTTTAGGACTCACGATCAGCTAGGTGTGCGCCGTCACCGTGAGACGGGAGGTCTGTGACTCTAAATATAAAACAGGACCCACGGTGGATTCTGTTTCTCCGCCTGAAGCACAAACATGACGAACTGCCAAAAGAATGTCACCGTGTGAAACACGGAGGAGGCCGTGGAGGGTGTGATGTATCGTTTACGACTGCATAAGTGTGTGTTATGTAGATACTTACTCAGATTTTTAAAGTTTTGACAAATCCGTTAACTGTGTTTATGTAAAAAAACCTACAGACAGTAAAATAGGTAATATATTATAATGGTATATAATATGTATATATATATATATATATATATAAATATTATTTTAGATATGTTGGATCAAGCACATTTTGAGGAATGTGTTCCATTTGACTGAACCTGTTTATTATATGACCCAGTGGCAGCATGTTTATGCGTAAAAGAGTAAGGGGCCAAGGATTGAGCCCTGGGGGAACCCACGGATCGAGGAGTAGGATTTAACTATGGCTATAGAGGAACTTCTGCTAAATACATGAGATGTTTTTTGCCATATTACAAAGCGTGTGAGGACTTTTTAAACGGAATTTTGTTATTTGATACAACCAAAAAAATAAATCAAATAATGAAAACATGCTTGACCAAAACGTTGCGCTTAAATAATTAAAGCTGATTATTTCCCGTGAAAGGCCAAATTTCATGATGAAATAACTTTTCATCTTTTTTTTTATTATTAAAAAACATGCCTGGCCTTATGGTTTGGCATAGTATTTAAATGTATAGTGTCTAAGACATTAAATAAATAAATTCCAAAAGAGATAAAATATGCTAAATTATTATTTTTACATACTTTTTCTTTTTGTGAGGACATTAAAGGGTCAATGCATTTTTTCTTCTTTGAGGTCATTAAAGGGTCACGGCATGTGTTAATTCCATTAAGTGATTTCAGTCCATCAGTAAGCCCTTTGAAGACTCAGTTCTTCAAACATGCCCTGATGTTATTAACATCTTGTAACACTAATGTAAATAACATCTTATAACACTGATGTTATTAACATCTTGTGGCACTGATGTAAGTAAAATATTGTAACACTGATTTTATTAACATCTTGTAACACTAATGTAAATAATATCTTTTAACACGGATGTAAGTAAAATCTTGTAACACAGATGTAAATAACATCTTGTAACACTGATTTTATTGACATCTTGTAACACTGATGTAAGTAATATCTTGTAACACGGATGTTATTAACATCGTGTTACACTGATGTAAGTAACATCTTGTAACACAGATGTTATTAACATCTTGTAACATTGATGTTATTAACATCTTGTAACACTGATGTTATTAACACCTCGTAACACTGATGTTATAAACACCTCGTAACACTGATGTTATTAACATTTTGTAACACTCATGTTATTAACATCTTGTAACACTAATGTAAATAACATCTTGTAACACTGATGTAAGTAACATCTTGTAACACTGATGTTATTAACATCTTGTTACACTGATGTAAGTAACATTGTGTAACACTGATGTAAGTAACATCTTGTAATACAGATGTAAGTAACATTGTGTAACAATGATGTAAGTAACATCTTGTACCACTGATGTTTTTAACATCTTGTAACACTGATGTTATTAACATCGTGTAACACTGATGTTATTAACACCTCGTAACACTGATGTTATTAACATTTCGTAACACTGATGTTATTAACATCTTGTCACACTGATGTTACTAACATATTTTAACACTGATGTTAATAACATCGTGTAACACTGATGTTATTAACATCTTGTAACACTGATGATATTAACATCTTGTAACACTGATGTTATTAACACCTCGTAACACTGATGTTATTAACATCTCGTAACACTGATGTTATTAACATCTTGTAACACTGATGTTATTAACATCGTGTAACACTGATGTAAGTAACATCTTGTAACACTGATGTGAGTAACATTGTGTAACACTGATGTTATTAAAATCTTGTAACACTGATGTTAATAACATCTTGTAACACTGATGTTATTAACACCTCGTAACACTGATGTAAGTAACATCCTGTAACACTGATGTGAGTAACATTGTGTAACACTGATGTTATCACTTTCCAGACAAAAACACTGTAAACTTTCTTTACAAACATAATATCTCAGAGCTGAAGGATAGGACATTAACAAGTCAGAAAAGGAAAAGCGGGAGGAGACAACATCTCATGTTTCTTTAACTTCATATCCCCCAGGGTCTCCTCTCGTCCTCCTCTCGTCGTTTAGTTAAAATTCTCTCCGTCCTCCTCCACGTCTCGCCTCCTCTCTGTATTTTACCATTTCTGCTGTGATTCTTCTCCTCTTATTCTCTCCTTCCACCTCCTCACTCTCTGGTGTTATTGTATGAAAAAAAGAACCCCGTTGAGCGCGTGTGTCCCCAAAGCGCCCCCCCTGTGAGAGCCAGTGTGAATCAGAGACAATGCTCATTTTCATTTCATCAGATTGCTGGGAGCATCGTGAGGCCGGCTCAAACACAGGGGTGACACTCGGCAGACATTCCCAGTCTGGAAAGCTGCCTTTGAGTTCTGTGTGACTCAGAGAGTGTTACAGAAAGTAGCTAAAAGTCATACCTGAAGAAAAGTTAGGATATCCTGTTAAACTAGTCATTCGCTGTCTTCCCAGACAGCTAGGGTTTACCATGGAGAAACCCCCAACCCCCTGCGCTGTACAAACAATCCCTGATTGGATTCCTGAGTGTTAAGTGTGAAATAACGTATTTTTGGGTATAGTCCAGTCGGACCCAGTTCTCGATACAGTTTAGTAGTTACACCCCGGAAAGTTGGGGGTATTATTGAGTCATCATCGCTGCCACAGATCCTTTTCGTTAACTCATAAACTTTATCATGGATAATTTTCACATTTTATACCCACATAGCCCGTTGTGCGAGAAAGAACTGGATTGATTTTGGGAATGGTGGGCTTGATTGGAGGAGATCTATCTTGTATCGATGGTGTTAGTTCCTATTCTACCGGGGGGTAGCTGTTTACCAAAAACACTGGTTTTAGGACATAACTTCCTCACCTTCTGTCCAATTTACTGTAAAGTCAGTGCAAATGTATCAACTGAAGGAGAACTTTCTTATATATATAATATTTTACTCTAAAAGATTCTGTTAGCCCCTGTTTCCTCTGAAGCTGTCTCTCCTGCACATGGGAGTATGGAAGCACTGGACGGAGTCAACAGGATTTTTCTCTCCAAGGTTTTCCGTTGATAACGCCAATCAGTTGTTTGAAGGAGCCCTGACCTAAACGGATTAGGCAAACACCCTTCACCATTTGTCCTTATTTCACTCTCATTAAATCCAAAGAGCCAATCAGAAATGCGGTGCAGGTTCCTGGGAAGGTTGTCACTTCCTCATTGTAATGATAATTGGATGATTAGTGATTAGGAAGCAGATGTTTGCCGTCTCTGTTGGTTCCATCTCTTCATGTATGTCCCTCGTTCTCCTCTCTTCCTCTTTGCATCTCTCTTTCTTTCAGCTCCTGCTCTCTCTTCCATTCCTCTCTCGTGAACTTGGGGTGAAAAGGACATTGTTGAATATAGTGCTGTGTGGGGGAGATGAATTGGTAGCGCCTCCTTAACTTCTCTCTCTGTCCCTATCTCTCTTGAGAAGACCTCCCAACCAGCCCTCAGGGTTTCCCAGCCCGCTCCACACAACCAGCTCTTTGTCCACTCTTTACTCTGTGAGTCTCTGGACTCCAGGCTCTGCTTGTTTGTTATCCGTCCACTAAAGAAAAATCCTGCCTTGCAATCCAACCCCCCCATCCTCCCCTCCTTCGCCTTGTTTTGTCTCCTGACCCCATCTTGTTCCTACCTTCTAGTATTTCTTATGTCCTCAACCTTTGCTGCTTTTGATCTCCATCGTGGACTACATCCCGTAATGTGTTTCAGAACCAGCAGGTCCCAGCATGACAAGAAACGGACATTTTTTCATGCGTCTTCTGTCTGCCCCCAGCCTGGGGACCTGCTGCTTCTGATTCTGTGCTGGAGTGACCGCCGTCTCCTACATCTAGTAGAATATTTTTTTATGCTTTCAAGTGCAGTGATGTGGTGGAGGGCCGATATATCCGTTGTACCCTGTGCAATGAGAATTAAGGCGATCCCATTCTTCTTTTCTATCCTATCTACAGACTCACACATTTGCATAACGGCGGGATAAAACTTAATTGGTATATTTGTATCACATCTTGCTCGATTCAGATCCGTCTTATTAAATCCTGATGAACGTTCGGTTTTATGGCACTTTGAGGCATTTGCGGCAGTTCATCGGCAGAAATGTGGGAAACGCATCTCGGAATGTTAGATTGATATTTAAGCCTGTCCGACTAACAGGACGGACTGTGATTTATATATTTCAACATTTGCAGCTGTGAAATGTTCACATCTGGCGGACGCCTAATGACCATCTGCCGTCCCTGCGCGCCTACATGCTCCGTTCAGACATTCTCAGGGCTATACTGATAGTCAAATTATAATTAAATGTGGGCCTGAAAGTATGCAAAGCTCCCTTTCCCAATAACACAAACTACTGACAGGAGAAATGTGTGTTTGTTTGTGTGAGCAGCAATGTTAGCCCAAATCAAATTCGTTGAGTCCAGATGGAATGCGAATTGTTGGGATGATTTATGGAGCCGTTGTAACAGGAAACAGCTCATTTTACTGTAGCAGGCCGCCGGTTGACATTAGAATAAGCAGTGAGCTGGTCAGGGGACTGAATGGATGTCCTCATTTATTGTTGGCTGCACAGTCCTACATCCACTGCTGAAGGTAAACCACCTCCACCAAGGGGGTCCCATTTGTGCTGGAGTGTCTGAGGGGGGCCAAGGCTCAAAAAACAGTCCATTAGATTTTGGTGGTGGTCCATATCATCACGTAGATCCACATTTATTATATCCCGAAAAGTTGCGGATCAGTAAGAGGGTATAAATATAAGTGTTTAACTATTGTTCGATACTTTGCCCATTCCTATGGCAACAACTCCTTAAGATCCACCACACAAACACAAAACTCACTTCCAGAAAAAGAAGGAAACACTGGATCCTCTCATTCTTACACCAAGTCAGTTAAACTTCTGGGACTTGCATCGCTCCAGTTAGGAAGTGTGAGCGATTGTAAATCAGTTTCACCTGCTTTGGTTCAAATAAAGACGCCACCAGGTGGACACGAGGGGCAACAACAAGACAACCCTCAAAAAGGTTCTGGTTCTGCAGGTGGTGGCCGCAGACCATTTCTCTCTCCTCATCCTTTCTGACTGATTCCACCTGCGAACCTCTGGGTGGTTAATATATCAGTGCTTCCAGCACCATCAAGTAGAACCAGAGACTGTCCAGTGGCTCACTTGTGTCCTGATCCAGGTCTGAGAGGAGATCCTGTGATTTCAGTTCTTCACTTAGAATTTTGGCTGTGAGTTACAATCCAGCCCTCAGTGGGTTCATGGTTCTGGTTTCCATTCATTATTCTCACTTCATTTTTCTCTCAGCAAATGACAAACTGAAGCTCAATAAGGATTTTGAACTTGAATATTTTGTTCATCGATATCCGATCCGTTATCCAAGGGTTCCCTTACTTTTTTTGAGCAGTGTATTATTGGATCAAAGGAGCAAACTGGATCTGATGATCCAGACCGTTTAGATTAATCCCACTCTGAAAACCACCACTGTGAGGTAATAACGTTACAGACATGGAATGAATGGTTCTGACAAATTGTCTTCTTCTTAATCAATAATCAATATCTCTGACTTTGAGGATGTTTTCAAACTGACGACTGTTCCTTCTCTGAAACTTGACATATTTCATATTTCCTTCTTTAGCTGAAGTTGCTGCGGAGCAGAAAGAGGAGGTGTGCAGTGACTCCTCACAGAAGTAGAGCTTCTAAATGTCTGCGCTCCTATCTGTGTGAATGTCCCTCTGGAAAAGTCCATCCATCCATCCACGTCCTACGTGTGTGTGTGTATAGTGTGTGTGTGTGTGTGTGTGCGTGTGTATAGTGTGTGTGCGTGTGTGTGTGTGTGTGTATAGTGTGTGTGTGGGTGTGTGTGTGTATGTATGTGTGTGTATATGTACGTGTATGTGTGTCAGTGTACGTGTGTGTGTATGTCACTGTGTGTCTGTGTATAGTGTGTGTGTGTATAGTGTGTGTGTGTGTGTGTGTCTGTGTATAGTGTTTGTGTGTGTACGTGTGTGTGTACGTATGTGTACGTGTGGGTGTGTAAGTGTACGTGTATGTGTATGTCACTGTGTGTCTGTGTATAGTGTGTGTGTGTGTGTGTGTGTGTGTACGTGTGTGTGTACGTATGTGTACGTGTGTGTGTGTATGTCACTGTGTGTCTGTGTATAGTGTGTGTATAGTGTGTGTATAGTGTGTGTGTGTACGTATGTGTACGTGTGTGTGTGTGTGTATGTCACTGTGTGTCTGTGTACGTGTGTGTGTGTGTATGTCACTGTGTGTCTGTGTATAGTGTGTGTGTGTGTATGTGTATGTCACTGTGTGTCTGTGTATAGTGTGTGTGTGTATAGTGTGTGTGTGTGTGTGTGTGTGTCTGTGTATAGTGTGTGTGTGTGTACGTGTGTGTGTACGTATGTGTACGTGTGTGTGTGTGTGTGTATGTGTATGTCACTGTGTGTCTGTGTATAGTGTGTGTGTGTGTGTGTATGTGTATGTGACTGTGTGTCTGTGTATAGTGTGTGTGTGTATAGTGTGTGTGTGTGTGTGTGTGTGTGTCTGTGTATAGTGTGTGTGTGTGTACGTGTGTGTGTACGTATGTGTACGTGTGTGTGTGTGTGTATGTGTATGTCACTGTGTGTCTGTGTATAGTGTGTGTGTGTGTGTGTATGTGTATGTCACTGTGTGTCTGTGTATAGTGAGAGTGTGTATAGTGTGTGTGTGTGTGTGTGTGTGTCTGTGTATAGTGTATGTGTCCGTGCATGTGAGTGGAAGCTTTTACGAGCTCCCATCTCTCTGTTAAAAGTAATATTCCAGAGCTCCTCTTCGTGTTCCAAATTAATGGCTATAGAGGGATTGTAATTTTGTCAGCAATTTGTATCCTCCGGTCGCACTCGGAGCAAAATGTCCCCAGCTTGAAACTATTACATCTTGCTGTGGGGGAACCGTATTAGTTCAAGATGTGAAATAATGGAGGCCATTTGGGTTGGGTATGGTATCATCAGTAATGGATTTTCATGATTTTTCAGAGAGTCGACCTCTGCTCCGCCTGTAAGTGGGCGTGTGTGACGCCGCCATGACTTAATGTCACCTTAGTTCCACTCACCCCCACCAACACGGATGAAGACGACTTATTCAACGAGTAGATAGATGTTTCGTTTGCCCTGACTTCATACCTTTGACCGGATCAGATTCCTGAGAAAAGGATAATGTGTGCAGCCGAATCAGATGGTTGGAAAACTTCAGACGCCTTCACCTTCAGGCGTCAGCTGCTGTATCGACTGAATGTGGAGATCAGAGGTGAAGGATCTACACGAGGACCGACTCTGAAGAAGATATTACCTCATGGTATCGGCGTCCGTTTATCTTAGTTTCTCCTGTTTGTCTGCATGTATTTTTAGACAGAGAGTAACAAACAAACAAACAACAAACGTCTTTGCAGTGGAGATGTAGCCAATTATAGCATCTCGAGAACATTAGAGGGTGACTTTGGCAGAAGGGAGAGATATAATGAGAATTAAGAGCGTTAATATGAATATCCTGAGAAATAATTCCATACCAAATGGTGAAAAAAATGAAACAAATATGCAGGTAAAAACATATTAAAATAGAATCATATCACAATTTAAGTAAAAGTATAAAAACAGGATAAATACAGGGAATGTAGTAATGGACGAGAAACACAAACGGCGAGGAAGAATCCTGAGCGTTTCAGAGAAAACTGCTGTTTCATCTGATTTATTAATTTAACCAGTAGAATGAGAGAGGACCCCTGACAGTCAGCCTGTTCCTGTCCAAGGAGCTTCCTCCGTCAACGATCCGTCTGTGCTGTGCTCAATGTTCTTCTTTCATTCAAATGGGAGGGCCATGATGGGATGGAGAACACCAGCCCGGTCTCCCACCATCCACCTCTCGTCCCTAAATCGTCCCACTCTGCTGTAACGAGTCTCTCCACTGTCCCCGTCCCCCACCCTTATACACCTCCTCCTTTCATCCTCACACCTTTAGTTTAAAGTCTTCGTCTCTATTTACTGGAGACTCTACTTTCACCCTCCTCTCACCTGAAATACTTTGTCTCTTAAAGTATTTGCCACGTTACTACTGTGCTCTTAACCATCCTCTCTCTATCCTCCTGTGATCATCTCCCTCATTTCCTGCTTGGTCCTGTTTGTCTTTTACATGAGGGCTGTTTCTTCTGAACATTCTGTATTATTCACCCTCACACCTTCACAATCACTCAGTCACACACAGACATGACCAGGTCCCAAACGTGTACACCAACACACCCCCACACCGACACACACACCGACACACACACCGACACACTCAGGGGAATGTAATCATGTTAGTTTCCTGCACTGGTCATCTTGTAAGTCCTGATGTCCAGGTGGATTAATCACATTTGACAGAACTTTATTGACAAAGACGGATCGGAGGCCCTGAAAGGTGTTTAGTTTCATTCAAACGTGAACTGTATGAACAAGCATCCACGAGTGTGTGTGTGTGTGTGTGTGTGTGTGTGTGTGTGTGTGTGTGTGTGTGTGTGTGTGTGTGTGTGTGTGTGTGCGTGTGTAAGCGTGTGTATGCGTGTGTGTGTGTGTGTGTGTGTGTCTATGCATGTGTGTGTGCATGTGTGTGTGTGTGTGTTCATCTAAAGTAGGGTCCTTTATTCTCAGCAGATGCTGACCTTCAGCCGGCCGGTTCTCTTGAGGGCAGCTCTCTGCACTCCTCTCCAGTCTTACTCCTCCCTTCCCTTACTTCTCTCTGTTGCCCCCCTCTCACCCTCGTTTTGTTCTCCTCTCTCTCTATTCTCATACTCATACATGTTTTTTCTTCTCAGGCTCTCTTACACGACATCCATCTGTGAGTTTCAAACACGATGGAGTGTGGTAGTCCTATTTGTCATTGTCAAGCTTTCAGAGGCAAAACTGTCTCCGTCCTAATTAATTTTCCTTTGTTTTAAAGTCTCGTCTCTCAAGTCCTCCTTCTTTTCAACACGACTGTCAGAACCGGGTCCCATTCTCCTGTTTTACTTCTCTTGAGGATAATTGCTTCCTCGGCTAGACATGTTCATTTTTATTTCATAATTTCTCTTTAATTAAAGACAGTCGATGTCTCATCGTGACAGTTGTACAAAGTCACCCACACGGTGACCCTCCCTCCTCATGGTTGGGGGTCATGGTGACCCTCTATCCTCCCTCTTCTAAAACGGAGATTTCCATTTTTAGAAAATTGGAAAACGTTGCACGAATACTAAAATCTGTAGAGTCACATAACACAGTAATTACATTGCATTGCATTGTGGGATTGTTGCTAGAAGGTTGTGCACACCAGAAAGCCTGTTGACGACCGCCTGTTGAAGCACCTGCTGCAGCTTTATTGGACCTCTTTGTACCGTATGAGGTGTAATAAAGGTGTGATGGGAATCATTGCGCTGAGACGGCAGCAGAGGTGAAGGAAGGATCCATTTTTATGATGTATCATGTGTTCAACTACTACTCGGAGATTTAACAAAGCAGATAGTTGCTTAGTATCGAACCCAAAGAGGGAAATCTACCCACAACGTCTCCAGAGCAGCGAGGCACCATGAGGCCCAGGGACGGGAAGAAAAATCATTGTTTGTAATTATGAGTCGCTGCTGGACGTGGAAGTAAAACGTCACAGTAGATGCTACCGTTTAAACGTCACACTTCTTTAGTGACAGCTCGTTTTCTTAACACACTGGAGTGTGCGATCTTAAACAGTGTGTGGAATTATTGTGTGTCCTCTTTGTCGACAGAGCTGATGATTCTGGCTTCATTGGAGAGTTTCTGAGGGGTTTACTCTTTTAGAATCAGTAGTCCGACCAGGTGTCGCCTGTTTACCTGTTTATTATAAGTAGTAAATAAATCTCCTGTTTTTGTTTCACGTAATGCCAAAATAATAAGTAAGTAAATAAGAACTAAGAATATTGCATTCTTACTGATCTTACTGCAATCTGTCGAGATACAAAAATGTCATTTCACTTTCCAGGCCCGGCCCCAAATGAACGGGCCTCTCTGGTAAACAAGGTGCAGAATTCTTTTTCCTTCGTCTGCTTCCTTCCTGCTCGGCGCTCTCACCTCTCCATCTACGCCCACATCTCCTGTCTTCACGCTCACCTCCTGTCTTCTTTACATTCATCTCCTTCTCTCTGTCCTTTGCTCCTGGCTTGTTCCAACGAATACTGATTTAAGAAAAGAACGCGGTCCAACGACCCGTAACAAGCTCTGACCTTCTCCTCCTAATTTCTTCTGTCGCTTCCATTCGTTAACATTTTATTGCTACGTAATTTGAATACAAATATTGATCGCCGTTTCATAATAAGATGTGACACAAACAGCAGCGGACTGATTCGAGATGAGGTCGCAGCAATCTCACTAATGTCAGGCTCCACTTTAGAGCGCAGGCTCTGCGTCGCCGCCGATTTATCCGTCACGTAGGAGGTCAAAGACGGTTACCTTTTCACCGCAGCTGTTAGTGTCAACCAAACTAGATTACTAGGCTTCCTTCTAAACAGAAGTTGTTTCTGAACGTAACGGTTCACTCATCGTCTGTCCCATTACCTTGTTATGGGACTGTAAGATATGACTGTAGGATGTGACTGTAGGATGTGACTGTAGGATATGACTGTAGGATATGACTGTACGATGTAACTGTAGGATGTGACTGTAGGATATGACTGTAGGATATGACTGTAGGATGTGACTGTAGGATGTGACTGTAGGATATGACTGTAAAATGTGACTGTAGGATGTGACTGTAAAATGTGACTGTAGGATGTGACTGTAGGATATGACTAGGATATAACTGTAGGATGTGACTGTAGGATATGACTGTACGATGTAACTGTAGGATGTGACTGTAGGATATGACTGTAGGATATGACTGTAGGATGTGACTGTAGGATATGACTGTAAAATGTGACTGTAGGATGTGACTGTAAAATGTGACTGTAGGATGTGACTGTAGGATATGACTAGGATATAACTGTAGGATGTGACTGTAGGATATGACTGTAGGATATGACTAGGATATAACTGTAGGATGTGACTGTAGGATATGACTGTAGGATATGACTAGGATATAACTGTAGGATGTGACTGTAGGATAAAACTGTAGGATGTGACTGTAGGATATAACTGTAAGATATGACTGTAGGATGTGACTGTAGGATATAACTGTAGGATGTGACTGTAGGATAAAGCTGTAGGATGTGACTGTAGGATATAACTGTAGGATATGACTGTATGATGTGACTGTACGATGTGACTGTAGGATGTGACTGTAGGATATGACTGTAGGATATGACTGTAGGATGTGACTGTAGGATAAAACTGTAGGATGTGACTGTAGGATGTGACTGTAGGATGTGACTGTAGGATGTGACTGTAGGATATAACTGTAGGATATGACTGTAGGATATAACTGTAGGATATAACTGTAGGATGTGACTGTAGGATGTGAGTGTAGAATACAACTGTAGGATAAAACAATAGGATGTGACTGTAGGATAAAACTGTAGGATGTGACTGTAGGATATAACTGTAGGATGTGACTGTAGGATGTGACTGTAGGATATGACTGTAGGATATGACTGTAGGATGTGACTGTAGGATATGACTGTAGGATATGACTGTAGGATGTGACTGTAGGATATGGCTGTAGGATGTGACTGTAGGATGTGACTGTAAGATATGACTGTAGGATGTGACTGTAGGATATAACTGTAGGATGTGACTATAGGATATAACTGTAGGATATGACTGTAGGATGTGACTGTAGGATATGACTGTAGGATGTGACTGTAGGATATGACTGTAGGATGTGACTGTAGGATATAACTGTAGGATGTGACTGTAGGATAAAACTGTAGGATGTGACTGTAGGATATAACTGTAGGATGTGACTGTAGGATATGACTGTAGGATAAAACTGTAGGATGTGACTGTAGGATTTGACTGTAGGATGTGACTGTATGATAAAACTGTAGGATAAAACTGTAGGATATGACTGTAGGATGTGACTGTAGGATGTGACTGTAGGATATGACTGTAGAATGTGACTGTAGGATGTGACTGTAGGATATAACTGTAGGATGTGACTGTAGGATGTGACTGTAAGATGTGACTGTAGGATATAACTGTAGGATGTGACTGTAGGATGTGACTGTAGGATATGACTGTAGGATGTGACTGTAGGATGTGACTGTAGGATGTGACTGTATGATAAAACTGTAGGATAAAACTGTAGGATATGACTGTAGGATGTGACTGTAGGATGTGACTGTAGGATATAACTGTAGGATGTGACTGTAGGATGTGACTGTAAGATGTGACTGTAGGATATGACTGTAGGATGTGACTGCCAAGGTTAGTAAAACGTGTGAGAGCTGAGGTGCGGCGCCGGAGTTCATGGTTTAGGTTAACATAACAGCTTTGTCCTTCTTCATTTGATTTGGGGGCCCGGTTTCACTCCAGTGACTCCGGTCAAAGATTCTTTAGATAGTATTAAAAAAACAGAGCCTAGTTCTCGTCTCAAAAATAAGGGAGCGTAGTGTTTGAAAATCTGTACCTGGAGTTATAAGTTCCACTGCTGCTCTCCTTATAGAGGTGTATTTGTTGTAATAAACATCCAGTTCATCCAAGAGTTGTGATGCAATTATAATAAAATTCTTATTCCTATGATCACCCTGACATTATTGGACCTCCAAGATTTGTTTTTCCCCGGGAGATTTAGCTTTTACCCTCCACCTTTAACATCATGTGTGCAGATATTTTGCATTTTAAAACCATTTTACAGGCTTTCGAGACAATTACGCCAGAAACATCGAATCACCTAGAGTCAGCATTTTTATTTTTCTCTCTTGAGAGATACGGCCTGTGTTAAAAAAAAAGAAAAGGCTTTTCAGCAATGTGATTAAAAAAAAAGATAAATCAGTGTATCAGAATCAGTGTAGACTGAAAGAAACGAAAGGCCATACTTTCAGCGTTCCTATTGTAAATAAAGGTTATACGAAGGACACACTCACGAGCACCAAATAAAAATAACTGAAAAGACGACATACCTGTCATCTTTCAACAGACAGAGATCAAAGAGCTGAAAAATGTCAAAAAGGATTTCCAATGATTAAAAAATTATGTTTTCCATTTTTCACTTACGACGGCGGTTTCAAACCTCAACGTGTTTCAGTGTCGACATTAGCACAGACTAGCTACTGCTAGCTTCTTCACCGATCTGAGTAAAGTCCCAGGTCACACAGAACCCTCCAGAATAATTGCACCCTTTTAAAAACAAATAACATGAGGTGCAAAAAAATGTTTTTATCGTCTTTAACCATGATCATAAATTCAAGTAACAAAATATTAAGCTATGAATGACATTCTTAATGTAAAACTTTGTCTTTAAAACATGTGTGCTACAATTATTAGCTCCCATATGAGATCTATTGACTAAAAGGTGGCTGAATTACATCTCTAGAATATTTTATATTTTCTGCTTCACCTGTTTGAGTGGGAACTCTGAAGTGGTGAACAATCACTTCCTGTTTCTCTGGGGTATAAATATGAGGCGACACAAGCCACAAGACTGAAGTTGTAAAGCTGTACAAATCTGGCAATGGACGCAAGCAAATCATCTCTCAACAGTTAAAACGTCAGTTTCAACAGTTCAATCAATAATGAAGAGGTCAAAAACAGCCTGGAAGAGGATGTGTATGCAGACTGAACCCAGCACACTGTGAGGAGGATGGTTGGACCCTCAGAAGATGACAGCGAGAGGATTATAGGGGTCAGTTTGAGCTTGGAGTCAGAGAATTTCCCTAACAGTCATCAGATGATCAGACACCCACACCAGCTGTTGGGGGGGGTGAGCAAGAAAGAAGCCTCTGCTGTCGTCCACACACAAGATAAAGCTCCTACAGTTTGACTATCGGGGGAACAGGGTCAGAGGTCAGACGGGACCCAAGTAGAACTTTTTGGCTTTTTCCCAGCAGTACAATGATCTGAAGTTCACCTCAAGAATAACCCAAGAACGGTTCAGAGATCACTAAATAAGGCCGCCCCAGTCACCTGACCTGAACCCCTCAGAACATCTGTGGGGTGTGCTGCAGTGGAGAGTCCACAGGCGTGGACCTCAGAACCTGAAGGAGGTGGAGAGTGTCTGTGTGGAGCAAATGGTCTCAGATCTTCTCCGTGTGTCCTCAGACCTCATCACACACTCCAGAAGGTCTCTCCGGGCGGTTATAGAACAATTGTGCTGCGCATGTTTTAGAGAAAAATCTTTGTTCACTGTTAAGAATGTAACAGTTTTCTTTAAATATCATACTTGAGTAAGATTCCGGTGTATAATTAGAATTAAAGAGAATTGATATAAACTATAGAGACATGCTTTTCCCCTCCTGTTCTGGTTTTTAAAGGGTGTCTATAATTCTGGAGGGCACTGTAGCTTTCATAAATAGGTCTACGTTTAAATTAACACCATTTGCAGTGTAAATATGTGGAGCGTCCAGATGTGATCTACCATCATGCAATGCTTAACAGATGTGGCAGCCTTCTCCAGGCGGGTTGGGCTAAGAAAACAGCCATGAGCTTTTCAAAAATAAACTTTTAAAATGTTTCTTTCCAAAGAGCCCAAGTCTGGTTTTAATGGGTCTGTTGTTGGACTATAAATCAGCGGTGGGCCTGCATCAGCGCTGGCTCACACCTCAGCTGGTGGATAATGGTCCAAACGGTTATTAACTAACTATCAAATGACGCTCAGGGGTTTATTGTTGTGTCTATGCGTTTGGTATGCCCACTAATCCTGCCTGATTATACCCTTCCTTAACCTTTGACCCCCTCCTCTAAGTGTTAGGTAGGAGCTGACGGAGTATCATGTGACCTCAGAGGGTCAGGAGTCCAGGGAGGTTTAGGGGTCTCCAATACACATGCACAAAGGTAAACCTCATGGACAGCTGAACCAACAGAACACCATCTCTGACACACACACACACACACACACACACACTTGTACACACATATACTCACACTAACACACACACACTCTCACACACGTACACACATATACTCACACTAACACACTCACACACACGTACACGTATATACGCACACTAACACACTCACCCACATGCATATACACCCACACACACATGAACATGCATTGACACACACAAACACACAATCTCTTACACGCATACACACATATACACTTATACACGTACACTCACACACACATAAGTGCACACACATGAACACGCATATAAACACACAAAAACTCACAAACTCTCACGCACATACACACGTATACACACACTCACACACATCCACACAAACTCACACACGAACACAGACAGTCCCAAACACACATACACTTGCACACACACATTCTTACACACATACACATTCTCATGCACAAACTCACTCACACTCTTATACACAGACACACGAACACACAAACTCACGAAAAAACACACACACACACACACACACACAGAGTGTGTTACTGCTTAAGCATAAGTAGGAAAAGAGCTTAGAGTCTTATTGGGCTCCTCCTAATAAAACAGAAGAAACCCTCGCTGCTGCTTCCAGCCTCACCAGGAATGACTCAGCTCTGTTCTGCTCGGTTCTGCTCGGTTCTGGTCTGCGTGTTTGTGTTTTCACTGATCTCACAGCCAGAGCCGCTCCAGATGCCGAACAGAGTTCCTGTGCTTTAGATTAATCTGAGACAAATATCCTTCAATCTAAACTTGCTGCTCGCTGCCGGAGCATCCTGGTTAACTACCACTGATCAGCCATAACATTAGAACCCCCGACAGAGAATAGCATCACACAGAATGAAAATAAAAATTTTCGTTGTGAAGTGGAATTGTTCCTCTCACTGTTTCTGCAAACGCATTTATGTGTAGTAGAAGAATCTCTGTCCATTCAGGATCCAGGGTCTCCAAAGAGTCTATACTTTTATATAAAACAATACATCATCTTGTCTTAAGCTTTGTAACATTTCTACTTTATCCAACCGTGTTTTTTTAAAAGAGTCTATTTATTCAGTTATTTAGTTGAGTTATCTATTTAGATGTTTTTATACAAGAAGGAAAGATATTAAATCAACACATTTGAACATGTTTGGTTGTCTTGATAAAATTGTTTTGCAAAGTAACTTGTTTGCAAAGTAACTTGTAACTCCAGCAGTCAAACTACTGTAGTGGAGTACAGAGTAGAGTATCTTTATTGTTAAGAAACAAAGTGTAGTATAAAGTACCACATATACACATGGAAATACTCAGGTAAAGTACAAGGACCTCACGTTTGTGCTTTACTGCAGTCCTTGAGTGAAAGTACTTAGTTACTATCCACCACTGGTACATAAGTTCTAAGAGTTTTATTGTCATGTACACGGAGTAAAAAAAGAACCCAGCGGTTTGAAATCCTTACTTTGATGTCTGCCTTCACACAAAACAATGATAGAGATCAAAATAAAAAATAACAATTCAAAGCCAAGAAATCCGTGAATGTTCCTCATGTTCTTCAGGAAAGGGTCAGGTGATATGATTGGACTCTGAAGCAGCGACCTCTGCATATTCATGAGCAACATTAGATTTTCTTTGAAGCTCGTTTCAGAGCTCTAATTTATAGAGCCGGTAATAAAACCTCACATATGAAATAGATCCAAACCTCATATTGAAGGCAGGGCTTGACTTTAGTAGTTCTGTTAGACGCGGGCCGACTTCTCCTTTCAGTGCTGCATCCCTCATTTCTGACATTTTCAGATGAGCTGTTTAACCTTCCCTGAGTCACGTTGAATACTAAATGTTATTCCAACAGACTTTTCCTCCTGCGATAGGAGATGCAATATTTCTCCAGCCTTCATTATTTCTCACTTGAAGCTTCTATTGCCTGTTTGTTGGGGCTGCGATGCCGCCGTGATTAAAGCCTCATCATCGAGTCTCGCATTAAGAAGAAGGAGCAGAGCTGAACTCGGATGAACTCCTCAGACGTGACATCACAAAACCACGTCACATAAACAGCACTAATGGAACAACTTGAGCTTTTCCTCGGTTTTATCAGCCAACTGTCCAAATATCAGGCCCTCCTTGTCAGGGAATCTGACACAGTCATCCTCACCGCAAACCTGAAATCAGTTTTCACTGATCGGGTCATTCCTCTCCCCAGGAACTCTCTCCAGCTCATCCTGTAGGATCCCGAGGCGTTCCCAGGTCAGTTACATGTATAGTCTACAGATAGTTCTGGGTCCAACTGAGCCACCTGCCTGAAAAACATCCAAAAGGAGGCGTTCTTATCACATGCAGAACCACCGGAGCTGCCTCCTCTCAACCTGAAGGAGCAGCATCTCCCCCCCACACCTCCCTCTGGATGTCTGGCTCCTCACCTTGTCTCGGAGGCTGAGGGACTCTGACTCATGTCAGACCTCATGGTCATGTTTTACTGTACATCACAGTGCTTAGGAATAACACCAGCTTGTACCGCCCAGAATCCACACTCTGCTACACAAACACCAGTGAGGAGGAGTTTACAGACGGAGTACGTACAGAGACTCATGTTGTCTTTACTACCTTATTTCATTATGTGGCACTAGAGCCGTTAAAAATAATATTTCACTCTATCTGTCACCTCGCTGACATCCTGATTGGAAACATTCCTCTTTCGCCTCTTACTCTTAGTTATCAGTGAACGGTTGTGTGTGTGTGTGTGTGCGCGTGTGTGTGAGTGTGTGTGTATGAGAAAGTGTAAGTGTATGTGTGTGTGTGCGTGTGTGTGTGTGTGTGTCCAACAGCCGGTTCCAGCCCTCTCAGACGGAGAGAGAGTGTGTGTCTATGAGAGAGAGGGGCAGGTGCAGACGACACACAACATCTCCGTGTTTCCTCCCAAAGCTGAAGCACCGGGGAATAAGAGCGACTCGTATTTCTCTCAATTACTGTCAGGCGTGGGCAGAAGTCTTTCCAATTATCCATTCAGATATCTAACCTGCGTTCTCCGGGCACCAGCTAGCTAGCTAACTTTATGTAAGCAGCCGTTCTCAAACAGGTTTGACTCCACTTGTCTGTTCTGCTTGGAAAGTTTCCAACTCTTATTTTTCTCTGATTATTCTCTCAATTATGTTAAACTAGTCGTTGCATGAGCAAAGAAGCTGTTCCTGTCCATTACATCTGTTTCTGTCTCTCTCACACACCCACACACACCATCAGCCTCCTCATTTGGTCTTAACTCCTCTCCAGCTGTGTGCCAATTTGTCCCCTCCAGAGTCTGTGGGTTTTTTGGGGGGGGGGGGGAACCAGCTCTGTGTTTAACCAAAGGTTTGTAATGTGTGCGTCTGGAATGGGTTCCATCCTCATTACCCCATAATCCCCAGCTGCTGTGCACTGCTGACTCGGTTCCTGCAGGGAGAATTCCAAACTTGCCACCGGATTTACAGTGAACTCCCAAAAGGTTCCGGCTGGATTTCCACTCCATTCCAAACATGGCAGCACTCAGAGGATCGCAGGGCTGGAACTAATAACTGTTTTTATTTAGGCCTGTCCTGAAAACCATTACTGTAAATACCCACAGCTTCAGCCGCTGACAGGATCGGAGTGAACCTAAACTTAGCTCGTGTTCTGTGCTCATCTATGGATCCAAATGGTCATCTTACCCAGTTTATGACTGCCGCTCCAGATTAGACTGCTTTAATATGTTTTAATAAATGCCGCTTTTCTAACCATTAACATTTATCAAATCAAAAGATTTTTCTATTTGCTCCCATTTTTTCAGGAGATTTAACTTTTAAGGCTTGTTTCTGTTAGAAAGCACTCGTTCTTTTGCCAAGATAAACAATCCTGTCTAATTCAAGTCAGTTTTATTTATATAGCTCCGTTTCACAATGAATGTTATTTCAAGGCACTTTCAAAAAAAAAGAGCAGATTTAGACCGACTCTTAATTCTACAGAAACCCAACAATTCATCATGAGCAAGAACACGGAGACAGTGGAGGGGAAAAGACTGCCTTTGAACAGGCAGAACCCTCGGGCAGATCCCATGTCAGAGTGGGCCGCCCTCGAATGGTTGGGTTGAGAGAGAGAGAGAGAGAGAGAGAGAGGAACAACAATAATTGCAGCTATAGTGAGAAGATGATTGCATTAAGTAGTAATTATTAGAACTTCTCGGATAATTAGGGCTTTAAAAACTCTAAACTTTCCTAATTTGGCTTGAAGGCCTTGAACGAGTGAAATATGTGGCATTTATATGTAAGAGGTTCTAAACGTGGTCGCATGTGCCGATTTCTCTCTAATGCTACTTTAAACATGTCTATTTAAATGGTTGCTTTCAGAACCACAAGCTTCTTTAAATCCACAAATGCTCTCATTGTGTGAGCAAATCATTTTACATGTACTATTCCTTCATATCCAGCGTACTTTTTGCTAGTCTCCTTTTTAAATCTAACTTAAATGTCTTAAAATGTCTGGAATTGGACGTGTTGAAACCTGCAGAAAACCTGACCAAACTGTTAATAATAATAATAATAATAATAACGGTGTCATCAGTGGACATCAAGCGGGTCCACAGCAGCAGGTCCAGCCGTGACCCACTGGACCCTGCAGGGCCTGAGAGGCGTGGCTTACCTGCAGGACGGCAGACTGGAACCTCCTGATCCAAAGACCCGGGCGAGGAGAACCCGCAGTGGAGCAGAAACACAGAAGAGTCTTTCACCAGCCCGGCTCTGGTTGGACTCTTCCGGGCTGTAGACATAAAGGATTTGTTCCAAGCTACCAAATACATAAACATGAGTTATAAACCCATGAATGAGTAGGATATGTAATTTATGCCCATAGATCCTCTTAATGCCTCCACAGCAGGCCTTTAGAGTACTGGCAGGAGAACCGGCTCACTCCCTCCTGCCTCTTATCCTCTTTAATAATTCACTGCACCTTGTTTTTTATTCCCTGCCACACAGAGAGCCAGATAAAACCGGGTGCAGTTTGTCTGCCGCATTTCCAGACTGTAACTCGACCCGCTGGTTTTTAACGCGTTTGGTCTTCCCCACTTTGGACACAGTGTCTACATCACTAAATACTGAGTGATGTCAGAACCTGTGTGGGGATTTTCTCGTTCTTTTTTCTCCTGTTCACACGGCATCCCTTAAAAACTCTTAAATACGACGAGATCTTAACTTTAAAGTAGGAAATGAACTGAATATACTTTAAACAACAGCGGACTGGAACCTTGACCTCCCGAAAGAGCTGCGTGAGAAAAGTCACCATAACCAAGGACAATGTCAAGAAACGGCTTCTCTGTTCGGGCTGGAGCTGAACAGAACCTTCTGTCTTTAAAACGCCTTTAATGCCCATTTCAATTCAACAATTCAATATGAGTTCTGTGAATAAATGAATTGCCTTTAAAGCAGTCGTAATAATAAATAACTATAATCTTAATTTGAGTCGCTGTGATGTAGAAAAGTTACAACAGCTTTAGAAGATGTGCGAGAGAATAGAACCATCTAGATAAAAAGATGAAGTTAGAACAAAAAACTGAAGACAAGAAAACAGCTCAAACTGTTACAAATGGAATCCTGCAGCAGGAAAGACTTCCCCGTCATAAACTCACGTTTAGAGCGATGATTTGTTAAACACACATGGAATCTGCTCGTGCGTGGATTTGACCTGAGGGGTCACCGGACCGGACCTCGGCTGGAGCATCACGTTGGCGCGTGGAGCGTAGGAGTCAAACCATGTAGGGCTTCAAAAGTTTAAAAATATTATTTAGCAAGTCTCTTTCTTTCCACACACTTTCTCTCTTTTACTATCAGACACTTTTTCTTACTCTCTTGGTTTGATTCTCTCTACGTTTATCCTCTTCTCACATGAGCTGATTTCCCCTCTTTATATATTTATGTTACTTTATATATTTGTATACTGAACTCTTGGTGCTCTAACATATCTCCTGAAGAGCCGTCGCTCCCATAAACCTCAATGTTCTGTAAACATTTTAGCCAGAATGGAATTAATGTTCTTATTTAGTTTAGTTGGTTAGATTTGGGCTCATTCTGATAGTCGGTTCTGGTTCTGGAGCTGAACCCATGAACTCTTCAATAATAATAAAGAAATTTGCACCAAAGAACCAAACTCTGAAGCGACGCCTTTTGCTAGTAAACATTTCAGATTTATTTGTTACATAATTACAGTTTTCCATTTTCAGCATCTGAATGATGGAATTTTATGTTTTTTTATTTGTTTTCCCATTTTTTTTATATCTGAATTCCAGGATCATCTGTCATCTATTATGATGCTCAGAAGTTTATGTTCATGATCTCTTTCTATTTCAACATCTTGGTCTTAATTTTAACCCGATTTTTGATTTGAGTCAGGACCTGCTTGATTTGCTTATTTCCTAACATTTTGTTCTTCAGAACGTTTTATTGGTTGTGTGTATTTCTCCCATCGCCGTGGTTACAGACTGAATCTAGGCCGGACCTGTGAGAGGGCTTCGGCTGATCTGAAAGTCTCCGGGCAGAACTCTGATACTTTTCACAGAACTTTCAGCACACTTCTCCCACGTCCTCCGACAGTTACTCTAATAATAGAAGTAACAAATGAGAAACGTTTGTCCACAAAAGCTCGAGTCTGAATCACTTTTAACTTTCATTATGGCATCTTTTTATTGACCTCCCTTCTGCTTTATCTTCTCTTTCATTTACCTGACTTTACCTTTACCTTACTCTTCATCTCCCTTCTTTCTCTCCTGACTTCTTTTCCTCCTCATCGCCTCCCTGCGGCTCTTATCTCGGCTTCGTGACCCTAATGGTGGCGAAGGCTGAGCGACAGATTGACCAGCCGATGGTTAGCCCAGGTAGAGATCGACCACAGATCACAGACCACAGATCACAGACCACAGATCACAGACCACAGATCACAGATCACAGATCACAGATCACAGATCAGCTCAGAGGCAGCCCTGCAGCCAGTAAACATCTCAAAATGCAGAGTGGGGGAGAGAGAGAGGAGGTCGGACTCAGAGAGACGTGGCAGCTGATGGATCTGACGTGCCGGTCGGCTCGCAGCAGACGAGACGAGACGCAGACGGAGCGGCTGTGTCGTCAAGCAGAGAGACATTTGAGACATGAAGCCGATACTCTCGCCCAGAGCGACCCACAATAAGGGAAGCGATATAAGTTGAAATCCAGCAGACAGATGACGGATGGGTTGACAGATGAGCTGAGAGACAAGAAGTGTAGTGTGTGTGTGTGTGTGTGTGTGTGTGTGTGTGTGGGTGTGTGTGCGTGCGTGCGTGTGTGTGTGTGTGTGTGTCTCACGGCGGGTATGGAGCCAGGAGGGGCAGAGGCAGACATCCCAAACATGACGGGCATGTAGTTAGTTAGACACGATCCACTGCTGACCACCCAAACTGCGGCGTCAGCAGGGGGACCACCAGCACTACGTGTGTGTGTGCGTGTGTGTATGTGTGTGCTGTTCAAATGCATTGATGTATGAATCTGTGTGTTTCAGTCAGTCTCCCTGCTTGTGAACACATTATCAGCGTCTCCAGGCTACAGGTTACCTCTGTACGCTGATGCAAACAGCGTAGCTCCGCCCACTCAACCATGCACTTCAAGGACAGGAGGCATTATGGCGGCAGTGAGTCACATGATTCTGATCCGAACACGCACTACAAAGACAGCCAAACAAGAAAGAATCCAAATATTCCTGAATTATTATCAGTAATATAGTCTTTAAATAAACAGAAACAAATCTGTAAGAACATTTGACCAGAACTCTTAAAACCGTTCTTAACACAAACTTAAAAATCCATCCACTGAAACACCGTAATGTCCCTTTAAACTAGACCAAAATACTCAAAATAAAGCTGGTATTACTAATTATGAGCAATGAAAAGCATTTTAAGATTGATTTACTAAAAATGAGTATTTTAGTTTCTTCATTTAAGAATCTATACCTTCATACAAGATGATAAAAAAAAACTCATAAAGTTTTCCTCCTTTGCTGGGATGTTACTGTTACAAACTAGCTCTATATTTGCTGGTTTATCTTAGTAAAGTCCGAAAAATTTATTTTCAAAATATTTTTTTTCCTATTCAAGTATAATTTCTTTTTCTTTCTTTTTTTCTTTTTTCTTTTTTTTTCTTTTTTTTTTCTTTTTTTTCTTTTTTTTTGGTCGAGCTGGAAAGAAAATAAAATGAATTCCCTACAAACAAACCTTTTTTCATCTTGACAATTACATTTCTGCAGGGCATTTAAACACATGTTTCACACTGGGGGAAAAAAATCCAAGTTCAAAAATAATAAGAAATCGATTTGAGTAAAATGTGTTATTAGCTTGTAGTAAGTAATAAAAAAACAATCTTTCAATACTAACGCTGAAAATTAGAATTGGAAAGATTTCTGGAAATATGATGTGATATTTAGATAAAGGTGATCTTTAAATCTCATTATAAACTATGTATTATTTACTATTAGAACGTGTTGTATCTCAGAATAAACCAGTAATTAAAAAACATATATATGTAGTTTTTCTCCTGAAAAGTCGCTTCTAATTA
>JBBDHG010000224.1:1642500-1772500 GCA_037951165.1 Lophius americanus | reverse complement strand
AAGATAGAACGTCCAGTAAAAGTTCAACAAATACATCTGTTGGTGTTACATACAGACGATTTAGAACCTCTTCTATCTATGTGTCACCAGCAGCCGGAGTGTTTTTGTCTGCTCGTCATCGTCACATCAGAATAACAGGACCTCCATGTCCCTCGTTCTCTTCTCCACCCTCAGACCAGCAGGGTTTATAAACTGATCTCTTTGTCAGGAGTATTTTTACTATGAAGTGGAGAAAAACTCTTGTGTTTGCCTTTTGTGTCTCCTCCAGACGCGGCCCCCTGGATCCGGCTGATTACCCCCTCCAGCCCTGGTCAGGTCTTTACCCCGGACCCCCCCACGCCCCTCAGGTGTACCCTCAGTCCCCGTCATACCCGAACCCCAGCTCCCAGGCCGGCCCCCCCTACCCCAGCTACGTCCCTGCTCAGCCGTTTGCTCGGCCAGGTGACCCACGGGGCGTAAACCCCGGGTACTACCCCCACCCCGGGTAACTCTCTTCACTCTGCTCCTGACTTTTAACCCTTTGTTTCAGTTTCGGAGGAATCCATAAGTGACCCTTCATCAGTCATTGTTTCCTGTCCTCTGAAAACTTTTTTTTTTGCTCCCAGCTCCCAGCAGAGGGGACCCTTACGGCAGGATGTGCCCCCGTCCCCCACTCCTCCAATGCGTGGACTACGGTACGACACTATGACGCGTGGAGCCGGGGGAGGAGCTTACAGGTAGGCGGCGACCTCTGGAGGACGTTTGTTTGCCTTTTTATGCATTTTGACAAAATGGTAAAAAATACGCCAACCAAAAAAAGTCACGGCGGAGTCGTGATTCTCCACCTGTCAACAAATATGAATCCAGATCTGGATCAAGATGTGTGTTTGGAGCGAGTGAGAGAGGGGAGGCGGGTCGGACACATGAGAGGCTGAGATGATGTCCTTCAGAGGATTTCATGCATCTGTGTCAGAATGAAAGATAAGGAGTGACATCAGAAACGTGAGCAATGAACAGATCCGGATCCAGAGGGTGGGTGGAAGTGTGCGCCCCGTAATTAACAGGATTGAGAATTTAACTCTAAATGTTCGTAACACAGGTGTACAGGTGGAGCAGATAGATTGAAGCAGGTGAAGTCGGGGTTAAATGAGAAAATGAAAGTTTTAATGAAGAGCCTGAGGTTCTATTTTTTGTTGGGTTTTTATTTTACATCATAAATCTTATGATGTAAAGTTTTTAGAGAAGCCAAAGGCCACAACCCAACTCCAAATAACCCTCCGGTGAAATGACGCAAAGATTCAATCCTGACAAATCAAATAAAGAACTTAAAAACCCCACAGAGTTCATGGATGTCCATGTGTTACCTGGAGAAATGAGGGTAAATGTGGTAAGAGTGGAAAAGCTCTAGAAAAGACTCATAAAGAAGTAGAAAAGTGGCATATATCTTTTTTAACATATATATATGCCACTTAAGGCTCCTTGGTACCACATAGCCCAGTTACTGAAAGCTCTATGCTAGCCGCTCTAACCACTCAGACTCTGTCTCGCTCTGGTTTGACTCTGATCGTTTAGAGTCCTGTAATCTGAACTGGTGGGACGGGTTTTTATCGATGAACACGACGGAGATCCACAGACGTGAACGGGGAAGAAACAGAGCACTAAAAAGAGGGAATAAACCGACAAATTTGTATCAGGGGAAAACCAATGACAGGAAGTATAAAGGTAAAACATTACATAGGGAAATAAACCTTCAAAATAAAACAGGAAGGAAATAACTGCTAAGCCAGAACGATGAAATGATGAAGAAGGGCGGAGGGTTGATTCTGGTTAGTATCAGCAGGTACTTAGAATGGAGTATCATCAGCATAGCAGCAGAGGTGGAACTCACAAAGTACAAATACTTTTTACTGTATTTAGGTCAGGTTTTCTACTATCTGTACTTTTAAGTACTTACAAGTCAGACCACAAACATTCCCTTTGTTCAGGATCCATCTGATCTGTTACAGGCAACTGATGGAACCCAGTCCAGACCAGTACGGCTACCCCGGGGAGGGAGGAAGACAGCCACAGCAGCACCAAACCAACCCGAGGCAGAAGAACGCCATGACTGCAGCGGTGTAGACCAATCAGCTTCACAGATCAACACGGCCTCAGTGACACCGGAATCCTTCTGGACCCCCTGAACAGAGAATCACTAAACATCTTCTTCATCCGCTTAAACACAGGGAGTGAGCTGGAGGAGGGTGGTCATCACGTCCCCTGTCACGTCCTGTTGTTTGAAGTCATTTTGGTACCAGAGTATAGAATTAGCAGGGTTTCAACTTTTCCCCACACTCGGATTAACGCGTCTCTTTCAGGAATTAGTCTGAGCCGAAGAGGTCAGTGGATTCCTAGAGGTCGTACGGTACCTGCTGTTTTCACAGCTGTCACGCCTCGAAGAATATAAAACACAAAAAAGACCCATATGTAAGATAAGAAGTCATGTCAGTAATGTTTGAGATGAAGCCGACTTTATTCATGAGAGGGAAGAACCCTGACAGAAACGACTGTCAGGCTCTGACTCTCCCCTCCAGGCGGAGCGGAGAAGGAGTAGGTCATCGGAAAGTGGTCATAATGTTCCGTCAGTTCAGAGCTGCGTGGAAGCGTTACCAGACTGTGAGCACGACAGTATATTCTTTGCTATATTTTAATAATAGGACTGTTTCGATTTCCATGTTGGAGATGTGTGCCTGGCCGCGACGCCGGAGTAAAAAAGGTGAACGATTGCTGCGAGACGAAGACGCCGTCCAGGATTTAAACACCACTCAAACTAGAAGAGAGCTGCAAGTCTGTGCAAATGTGTGAATGAAATATGGAGTGTGTGGATGCTTTCTAGAAGAAGATATAAGTGTGGGGGTATGAAGGCACACGTGCATCGACGCATGTTAACAGTTTAGAAATAAGGGAAAAGTTACAGAATGTTTTTGAATGAAGCGAGTTTTCGTTCTTTTGCCTCACTTTGCAGGGAGAGCACCACTACAGCCATCAGTCCCCACGCCTGTAGTCTAGTTCCCCGCTCACACTGCAGGTCTACATGCAGACATTAGAGTTAGTACAGGCTAAAACACAGAATAGAATCAGATTCATGTGAAAAAGGATCGACTCTTAGACGTGAAACCACTTCAGGCTGTTGACTGACGTCACGACTTCCTGCTTTAAAATCATCACGACAACCTTTACAATCACAATCTCCAATCTGAAAGTCATTGGCTGTTAGTTCAGGAGTAATGAACTCTTAGTAATGAACTTTAATGACGTGAATGGCTGGGTTTCTGTCCAGAGATCACGACCATCTTTTTATAGACTCACTTTACTCTGAACATTCAGTCACTAAAGTTTCACGGGGGAGAGTTTGGAGTCACATTCCAAGGGGATCTAATACACCATTGATGAGACTCATCAACTTTCTTTCTCTGGCAGTACATGAAAAGTTGCCTCATGTTGATTTAAGAACAATAAAACATTTGTTCTCAGCAGAGATATTTAGAGCACCAGCAGCAGGATTAGGACGTTTCATTTCATCCTGCTGCAGCTTCTTCCAGCGGGAGCCAAACCTCCTATTAACTCATTGTGGAATCACATCTTGAATAGATTCTAGGTGGTTTAAAGGAAACTAGTGAGTGTTACTTTTATGTCCTCTATGGAACAAAAATCTATAAATATTCTCAACAAGAAAAAGAAACTAGGGAAAAAGTATTCATTTGAGTATTTTATTTCTTCGACACTCTAAATTTACCGTAAAATGAGAAATTGTTTGATCAAGCATGGTTTTAAACCGTAAAAACAAATCATATTTATGAGATTATTTCATGAAGAAATTTTGTATTTAATGGAAGTTAGTCAGTTTTACTGAGGAAAACTATTTTTTTAGTTTTTTGCTCGTATTAAAGTCACATAATTCTGTTGAGTAAGTTCTCACACGCTTCAATATGCCAAAAAATCCTACTAATCGAATAGGACTTTCTCAAACCCATAGTTAATGTCTCCTCCTCAGGGGCCCCTTTGACCGATGGTGTCCCCCAGGGCTCTGTCCTTGACCCCTTACGCTTTAGCACATACATGCTAACACTGGGTCATTTTATAAACAGGTTCATTTTTCTATTAGATACAGAGACTTGAATGTGCTGAGCAAAGAGCTGAACATTAAAGGGTTAATATTCACAGATATCCACACTGACAGATAAACCGGCAGCATCTTTTTCTCTCCTCTGTCTGAGTGGAGAGAGAAAGTCTTTGTCTGAGAGAAGCATCATCGTGTAAATCCGTTCAGTCACTCACCAAACCGTCTGATCGCGTGTCAGAGCCCAGCTCAGCGGTATTAACACCAGTGGAGTGTACGTATGACCTGTAGGGGAAGGTTGAGAATAAACAGGAATGAAAAAGAACAAAAGTTGTAAGAGCCACCTCGGCCGTTGGTTTGTACGTCGGCTGATCTTGACTAGAGTGATGAAGGTTCCAGGCAGGTAGGAAGAACGGCTTTTATGGCTGTAGCCAGAAGAATCAACAGAACAAAAACAGCCACACCAGGAAGAAGAAAATGGAAATACAATCAATAGAATCTGCCGCGGTAAGAACGGTTCTTACAACAAGCACAAAGATCTGACCAGTGAAACACAGTAATGGGCCTCAAAAGATACATTTAACCAATTTTAGCAGATTACAGGAAATAAAAAGTCATTATTAAATATTGATGACTTAAAATGAGTAATTTAGTCTCTTGATTGAGCTGATTTTAAGAATCCATACCGTCAACCATGATTAATGATCAGGAGCAAAGAATAAAGTGGATAATAAGACAAATTCTTCTTTAAGTATAATTTCCTTGTTCTGCAACTAAGGATGCTGGGAAATTGTGTGAACCATCGTTGCACAGGGTTACTTGTTCAGACTAGCTCAGTATTAGCTGGAAGATCTGACTAAGAAAAAGGAAGATGTATTTTCATGAAATCAGATTCTTTGTCTTATGTGAAAAAAAAGTGTGACAGAATTATTTTTCTTAGACAAAATATGAAATTCTATTCCTAAAAAGTGTGATGTGTGTAATGGAAGTGATGGGTTGGTAGAAAGTGTGTAGAGAAGGAGGAGGAGTGTTCATGAAGGAATGAAAGAAGCAAGCGACAGAATGGAAGTATGGATGGAGGGAGGTGGAAGAAGGCTGATGAAGACGAGGCCTGAGCAGCAGTTTGTGGCTCACAGCAGTTTGCTTAAGACGGTTCTCAGTGGGAAAGAAGGAACATTGATTTAAACATGTTGGCAGCGGTTGAGCTGCAGGAGGAGGAGGGTCACAGGCGTGGGCCCGCATCGACTGAACCTGACGGCTGTGGAAGTTTCCAACAAATATTTTTATGCTATTATCACTTTTCAGCAGCAGGATGGAAATCAAACCTCCACATGAGGAGGAGTCTGGACCTTCTGGGTGACGGATCACCACCACTATTGATGTACAAGGCTGGTTAGAAATGTTAGGCGGAACAAAAAGAGTTTCACTAGTTGGAAAAATGATGTTTGCTTATGCTAACGAACAAAGTCAAAGTGCAGTATCTGCAAGAACTGCTCATAGGAGCTTCTCCTGACTCTCCAGCGCCACATGGCAGCTGAAGATACTGCACTCTGCCTTTGTGGAGCACCAGGAGAACCGGTCTATTGGGTCACATTGGTTTACGCTGCACTTCTTTGAGACTGAACAAGCAGAGATGAATCCCATCTTCTGCTCTTTGGGTCTGGGTTTGGGTCGGTGCCCGGTGAGGATGTGTTTGGGAATGTGAACATGACATGAAGGAGGTTTTTATTCTTCTCTCTGATTCTCCTGCACAATCCACATGTATCTAACTCCTCACAAGCATTTATTGTTATGTATTTGTCTGTAATGAAGGTCCGATGTTGTTGGTTTTGTTCAACCAGAGCCGCAGAATGTTTGATTGCTGTGTGATGTCATCTCACTCGCACATATGGAATGTGTAATAATTAAGTTCTGAAAACTTATTTCACTCCCTCCTGGTTTCCTTCATGTCCCGGTCTATGTGAACTGTGTCCCATCTTCAACATAAAGTAAAACAAAAATCAGGCCAACTGATTAAGCTCAATGTTTTAAAAGATAAATACTAACTGGGTCTGTGACAAACAGGCTCCGCCCCCTTGAAGATGAAATCCTAAAAATGACCAAAATGCATAATATACTGGTTCAAGACCTGATCACTACCAGCCCTGTTCAACCACATCTTCACTCTAGTAGATCATCTTCAGAAGCAGGAAGTTGGCTACTAGGTTTCACCAGTAGCACACGATGCCAAAATGAAAGGGAATTCCAGAAGGTGATAGAGATCAATCAGTCTGCCAAGGGTTCCAAGGCCATTTTTAAGATTGTGTGACTCCAGGGTGAACATAAAATGCAGGCCGCTGTCTCCTTAATGAAGTGAGGTCAGAGGTCATGGCTCCAGGGACACTGGTGGAGTGGTGAGGAAGCCACCGCTGGTGATTCAGGTTTACTGAACTCTTTTTGGCGTATCAACGGAGAGTATCATTTAAAAATGAGTATTTTGTTATTACTCAGGTCGTGTTATGTTCAATGTAGAGTAAGATCCATCACAGTACCAGAGGAAATCAGGAGGCGGTGACAGAACCTTTCATCGAACTATAAATAAATACATTGTTATTGTTGTAATTTTCATCCTGCTTTTTTTAACTTTTGTAATGAAAAATACAAAAAGTCTCCGAGGACGTAGGCTGACTAAGGTGTCAAACATTCTCTGGTTCTGGTGGGACGGTATGAGTTGCACAAACTGAAGGTACTAACCAGAGTCCTGTAGGCGAAGAGTTCTGGTACTGCTGGTTTCACAAGGACCAGAAGATGAAGGAGCCAACGGAACAACTTCTGTTCTGGAAGTAGATCATATTTGTATCAAACTGCTTCTAACCAAAAACCCTTTTTATAATGTTTTTACCCATAACAATGATTGTATTCCTGCATTTTATACGAATGTCTAAAGCCTCTTTTTCATTAAAGTACTCAATCTGAGAGCGCTGTCTTACCGGGAGCCGTTTTTGTTTGAAAGCATAAAGCATTCCCGGCACATCTGCTGAGGTTAATTAAATAGGAGTCAGGAGAAATGATTTCCCTCACGTCTCCCACGCTCTGAAGGTGAGTCATTAACATTGCCAACCCAATTTAGTCCATCATTTAAGCAGCAGATAAGTTGTACCTGTGTGATAAGAGATAGATGTTGGCCCCAAATTAATGCCAGACTAATTATCAATTAGAAAATAGGAGATAAGGAACGCTGATAGCGGCAGAAAGTTTGTCGGGATTTCTGCCTCTGAGGTCACATCCCCCCTGGTAATAGGCCTGTAGTCACAGCCGCCGGCTTACGGTGCCTTTTAATTTATCGGACACCGCGGGTTCTGGACCCGGTCCACAATCACAGAAGTTAGGAGTAATAAGACACGGAGGGCAGGGGAACGTTTTATCGGGGTCTGCCTGATTAGCATATCCCAGACCCGTCAGCCAACAGGACCGGGGGGAAGAACAAGTCATTCAATTCTCCAGAGCGGCTGCCAGTTTGAAAACAGGATAAATGAGGACCAGGACTTAAAAAAAACACGACATCGTTCTTGGTTGGGGTGAAACTCTTATTTTCAAGTGATTATACAAAATATTACCACCTCTGCTCCTAAAGTTCTACTTTGGATCTTCAGCACATCAGGTTCAGTCTGGATTCTTGTCACAGATGAAACTGGAAAAAACAGTCACAGCGCAAACCTCCTCCAGGGCCCAACAGAACCGGTTTAGAGAAGATTCTTGCAGATTCCTCTATTAATATCTGAGCCTATAAATCCGACAAGTTCGTCTACTGCTCCTTCCACTTCAGCCTCTCTGTTCAGCCCACTGAGCCCCCAGCTCCACCCCCAAATGTACATGAAAGGTAGAAAAGCAGCAATAGCCACACATGTGACATCATAAAACCAAACAGTTTATACACACATTATGTTTTATCTTAAACGCAGCGACACACGCTAACGTCACCATCATTCAATCACCTCCAGGTTTTACCAACACCTGCCTCTAGTCAGAACTTCAAGCACACCCCGCCTCTAGCTTTTACCTTTACCTTGCTCACCAACAAACAAACTATTAAACAAACAAACAGACAAGCGTCGGGGGTGAAAACAGAACCTGGTTCCTCTGCAGAGGTAAAAAGATCATAGAAGGATGCACTTTTAAAACCACTGAATTTCTTTTTAGCTCCGTTCTTCGTCGTTTGTAAGACTTGAATCTGGTCCATCAAAATCCTCGGGTTACTGCTTATCAGGTGAAGCGTCCTCATGTAGAGAAGCTCCGCCCCCCACATTTCCTGCCTTCAGTTCTCCTACCAATAAAGTCCAACGGGCCCAGTAGATTCTTAGAGATCCTTTCAGGTGTTTGTTCATAGAATTACACAAAAACTATGAGATGGATTTTCAATAAGAAACGTTTCATACCTGAGTTTTCTGACTGAAATGTGTTTTTTAATGTAAAATCGAATCTATAATGTAAAATAAAAGAGTTCAAATATAAAACCTGGCATGAAGTTTAAGTGATGGACCAAACAGCACACCTGAGTCAGCACAGACACAAAATCTCCGTGGAAGGTTAACCCTTAGATATTTAGAAAAGCAGAAAAATTAAATGTGGTTTAAATGTATTCAGTATTACAGAATTACTTGAAAATAAAACAACAACATATTTACAAATTGGTCTACAGCCTCAGAAATTTGGAACTCCCCAAAGTCCTCCAGTGCCCGATGTGGACTCAGTCCTTTCCAACACTTATCTCGAAGTAACTGCTAGTTTAATTGGTACCACTTTGGAAATGTCAAGAGTTCGTAGAACCGCGCTGTAGGCTGGTTGGACGTGAGTGCAGAAAAAATCCTTGGATAACGGGTCTCATCTTGTGCATTCACCGTTTTAGTTCCACTCCGCTGAGTCGTAGCTCGCCATCAAGGGTTGAAGAAACAACCAGTTGGTCCAGTAAGGTCAAACTCCAAGTTAATCCAAAAAACCTGACCAATGCGGTTTTTTCTCCCCTCTGGTCCCGCTCACACAGGTAAGTGGACGTTTGAGAAGTTATCAGAGTTGCTGGCTGGTCTAGCCTCTTGATGCCCACAACAATGATTCAAACGCTGTACTTCAATACTCATAAGGTAACATAACAAAAGTATCTTTTTCTGATCATTTCTCCTACTTTGCATTTATCACATTTTTTATCTCAAACTTTTCTCATTCTTTCATTAATATGCATTTTCTTAAAGTGATCATTTCTGACCCTAACTCTATGAAACCTCTTCCGTGTGGCGTTGCCTTCAGTAGCCTGAACCGACAAACTGAAGACTGGACTGGCTCTAGAGAGGACTTTTAGGAAGAAGATGATGAATACGATGTGGCTGTGTAAGTGATCTATATTTTGACAAATGGAGGATCACGCTGACTCCATAGAGCGTGAAAGCTTGTTTTCTAAGGAAACACGTAAAGGAAACACGTAAAGGAAACACTATACCCCCCCGGCGTAGACTGCTGGGGGGATATAGCTTGGCGAGCGACAGGCGGCTGCATGATGCAGAGTTCTCGCTCCGCCGTCGGTTACATTTCCTCTGCGGCGGTACAAGGCGACTGACTCCAGGCTGGATTGGACCGGGACCTGTCAGGGTGGACCTAACTGACCTCACCAGTTCACCTCTCCTGTGTTTGAGGAACCGGGTCGGGTAAGACCCAAACGTTTTAACTGAGGAAATGAATTCTAATTCTCAACTATCTCCTGCTCTATAGAACCGAATGTAAACCAGTGCCAGCTGAAGAAAGTCCAGCTGAGAAACCTGGAGATCCGTCACATAATAAAAATGAATAATCAGTTTGCTGGGATTAGGTTGTCAGCGGAGGTTCGGCATCAATCATCAGTCGCTGCTGGTGATAAAAAAGAAAATGTGGGAGTTTAAAAGGGGAGACTGAGTCTGAGAGGAGAGTTTAATCAGAAACAGGATTCATTCATCAGAGAGAGAGAGGGAGGGAGAGAGAGAGAGAGGGAGGGAGGGAGAGAGAGAAAGGGAGGGAGAGGGAGAGAGAGGTGAGAGAGAGAGGGAGAGAGAGAGGGAGAGAGAAAGAGAGGGAGAGAGAGAGAGAGAGGGAGAGAGAGAGAGAGGGAGAGAGAGAGAAAGGGAGAGGGGAGGAGTCACCTGCAGGATGAGACAGATTTCAGTGTAAGTTCAGGTTTCAGGTGGACTCATCGGTGCTGACTCCACACATTCACACGTTCACATGTTCACACATTCACACATTCACACGTTCACATGTTCACATGTTCACATGTTCTTCTGCAGAGACGTCCCTGAGTTTCTCTTTATCTCCTCTTTCAATGCTTTTGATTCCACTATTAAGAACCGTGACCACTGAACCGATGAACACCGAGTGAACGGATCTCAACATTCTCCGCGGGCGTATGCAGACACAACAACATGTTTGTTCCGTTTGAACGTCCTGCAGAGGTTTGGACGTTTGGAGAATCTCAGCGCCGATAGTCATTTCAGCATCACAGTCACACAAAGTTCTAAACCAGATTCAAATTTTTCAACTTAAGTGAACACGCAAATGATGTCACAGTTCATTCACGTCGCTCTAGCATCATTAACATCGATGGATAATATTTATATTTTAAAAGTCTTATTAGATGAAACATAAGAGTTAAGGCGCCAAACAAATGGACTAAACATCAAGGCACAAACGAGCGGTTCTGGGTTCTCAGGTAGCCTCAGCGCTAACTAGTAACTAGTGAGAAGAGTTAGATACGAACTCTTACAGTAAATTACGACGTACACACGATAGATCTCCTGCAGTGGATTCATACGTGACAAATCTGGACCAGAACAGTTTTCTATGTAATTAAAAACGTTACTATCAGAGTTGAAGTCAATGGGATTAAGATAAATCTCTTCAAGTTGATTTTTTTGCAAAAAATGTGGATAAAATTAGACCAACAGTTGAGACATGATAGCCCTAAAATGTTTGGAGAGAAAGCGCCCCCTAGTGTCAGCAATATGTATCCGATCTTTCCCCAAATCCCTCCAGTTCTTCCTGGCTCTAAGGTCTAAGTGGGCATGAAAAAGTAAAATTATCTGTGGAATGGTTTTAGAGATGAGATGATGCTTTTATGGCGTTGAGAGTTATCTGAACGTCAGACGGGAGGTTCTGCTGTAAGGAGGTCGGTGAAGGTTCTGCTGTCAGGAGGCCGGTGGAGGTTCTGCTGTCAGCAGGCTGGTGGAGGTTCTGCTGTCATGAGGTTCCGGTGGAGGTTCTGCTGTCAGGAGGCCGGTGGAGGTTCTGCTGTCAGCAGGCTGGTGGAGGTTCTGCTGTCATGAGGTTCCGGTGGAGGTTCTGCTGTCAGGAGGTCGGTGAAGGTTCTGCTGTCAGGAGGCCGGTGGAGGTTCTGCTGTCAGGAGGCCGGTGGAGGTTCTGCTGTCAGGAGGCCGGTGGAGGTTCTTCTGTCAGGAGGCCGGTGGAGGTTCTTCTGTCAGGAGGTTCTGGTGGAGGTTCTGCTGTCAGGAGACCGGTGGAGGTTGTTCTGTCAGGAGGTTCCAGTGGAGGTTCTTCTGTCAGGAGGCCAGTGGAGGTTGTTCTGTCAGGAGGTTCTGGTGGAGGTTCTGCCTCGGCCTCTGACACGTCTGTCTGGGCGTCGCAGCGACTTAAAGCCCCTTGAACGGACAGGATGTGATCAGATCATGACTAAGCGTTCAGCGACGTCCTGACAGACTGACTCCTGGCCTGCTGCCGGTTAAAGAGCGGCGTCTGAGAGGCTGACAGGCGGCCCGGCCCGCGTTGACTGACGGCTGCTGTAATTGTTCCAGCCTCCCTCTCAGAGCGGCTTTGGCATGTTGTAATTATTAAGGGTTATTATTAGTAGTTTTAATAATCTTTGAAGGCAGTGTAATTAGGATCTCCTGTCATGAGTGGTTGCCAGTTTGTGGACGGGTGTGTGCGCGGCGAGGCATTGTTCCCTCGCCGCTATTATTGGCTCTTTGTTCCCTTGACATGATTTCTGTTTTTGTTCCCTGTCGGCGCTGTGCTCGGAGGTTCTCCTCAGAGCCGACACCTCCTGAAGTCCTCAAGTGACATTGTTCTTCGCGTACGTAAGTCTGGTCACGTGACACACATGACAAAGGCACGGCGGCGTTGAGACCCGGTGCTGCTGCAGCGTCAGGGTCTTCAGTCATCATGATGTTCTGTGTAGAGATAACGCCCAAGGTCGAACCTCAGTCTCACATCAGTCATCAGGTTTGATGGTCTGACTCAGCCCGACATCAGGGGAACAGTGAAGAGGAGCTTCTGCTTTTTGTAAGCAAATAGTTTCACTTTGAATGTTTTCATTGTCATGACGGATGACTTATTTATGTTTATTGTCTTCAGGTCATCTACTTTCATTCTGAAGCTTCATTTTCATCATCCTGCTGTGATTCCTCTTTTACTTTGAAAGTCTTCCTCCTTGTTGTTTTGATTAGCTTTACACTTCCTGTCCCGGTTTCTATTATGACTTTAATCACAAGTTTTTCTCAGCATTAGTTTTTCTCAGCATTAGTTTTTCTCAGCATTAGTTTTTCTCAGCATTAGTTTTTCTCGGCGTAACTTTCCTCTGACTTCTCTAGTTGGTTTACTTGGTGGGCAGAAACTGGACCCAAATGCAGCTCATGACAACCAGTCAGCAGTGTTTATAAAATGACCATCAATCAGGTTCAAGTCTGGCTCTGAAGTCTCAACAGAAAAACAGACGGGATCAAAGTCGTACTTCATACGACGCAGGTTTGTAGTTAACAGGAGGAGCATGCTGGGAGAACCAGGAGACGTCACACACTGTCACATGAGGGACGGTGTGATTAAATACACCAGGTGGGTTCAACAGAACACAGACTGTGTGAACCTGGACTGTTTCACTGTGTGAACCTGGACTGTTTCACTGTGTGAACCTGGACTGTTTCACTGTGTGCACCTGGACTATTTCACTGTGTGAACCTGGACTGTTTCACTGTGTGAACCTGGACTGTTTCACTGTGTGCACCTGGACTGTTTCACTGTATGGACCTGGACTATTTCACTGTATGGACCTGGACTGTTTCACTGTATGGACCTGGACTGTTTCACTGTATGGACCTGGACTGTTTCACTGTATGAACCTGGACTGTTTCACTGTGTGAACCTGGACTGTTTCACTGTATGGACCTGGACTGTTTCACTGTGTGCACCTGGACTGTTTCACTGTATGGACCTGGACTATTTCACTGTATGGACCTGGACTGTTTCACAGTGTGCACCTGGACTGTTTCACTGTATGAACCTGGACTGTTTCACTGTATGGACCTGGACTGTTTCACTGTATGAACCTGGACTGTTTCACTGTATGGACCTGGACTGTTTCACTGTATGAACCTGGACTGTTTCACTGTATGGACCTGGACTGTTTCACTGTGTGAACCTGGGCTGTTTCGCTGGATGAACCTGGACCGTTTCACTGTGTGAACCTGGACTGTTTCACTGTGTGAACCTGGACCGTTTCACTGTGTGCACCTGGACTGTTTCACTGTGTAAACCTGGACGGTTTCACTGTGTGAACCTGGACTGTTTCACTGTGTGGACCTGGACTGTTTCACTGTGTGAACCTGGACTGTTTCACTGTGTGGACCTGGACTGTTTCACTGTGTGAACCTGGACTGTTTCACTGTGTGAACCTGGACTGTTTCACTGTGTGAACCTGGACCGTTTCACTGTGTGGACCTGGACTGTTTCACTGTGTGCACCTGGACTGTTTCACTGTGTAAACCTGGACGGTTTCACTGTGTGAACCTGGACTGTTTCACTGTGTGGACCTGGACTGTTTCACTGTGTGGACCTGGACTGTTTCACTGTGTGCACCTGGACTGTTTCACTGTGTGGACCTGGACTGTTTCACTGTGTGCACCTGGACTGTTTCACTGTGTGAACCTGGACTGTTTCACTGTGTGAACCTGGACTGTTTCACTGTGTGCACCTGGACTATATGAGTCTTCCTGCAGTGAAGCGGTTGCAAAGTATTTAAATTGTTCCATTTGATTTTTTTGGGGCAATTTTTGCGGGTCAAGTTTTGTTTACTACTGAGTCACAAAAACATCCGAGTGTTTGTCAGAGTCTGATGGTTGATCTGAAGATATGCTGTGATGTGTATCAACTGTGAGACATGCATCGAAGTGTTCGGTGATGAAGGTGATGAGTCACGCTTCGTCAAACACTGACGCCGTCATTTCCCGTGAGTTCGCCGCGGCGGTCTCTGCAGGGTCAGGGCTAGAAGGCGTTTTTAGCCCCGCCTTTCTTTCTACGGCTGCTGTAAATTCTTCAATTAAGTCATCAAGTAAATCCAGCAGCACCAGATAATAACTGCTGCCTGTTACAGTTTTCCACGCGTACGTTCCCTTTTAGCCTCCGCTGGGATGCTGGAACGTTTCCCAGGAGGCCAAGCTGGTCCTACACTTCCTGCCCGCCTTCAGCGGTCCCGGTCCTGCCAGTTCCACCTGTTCTGGGGGTCACAGCAGGTCTGGACCCACGCTTCACGTGTAGATAGAATGTGTGGCTCAGCCGGAGGAGTGTGAGTAACAGAATCATGGCGACAGAAACGGAGGTGGAAGTCTTCATTAATGCTGAGAGTAAAAGCCTGTTTGCCTGTAAAAATTAAATTTCCTCTCCCTGGTGTTTCATAATGACATGTGGGAGATTCAGCTGACAGCTGGTTCCCCTCTTCCTCTTCCTCCTCCTCCTCCCGCACACACAGAGGAGACGGAGGTAACCTTCAGTCTTCACACACACACACACACATACATACACGTATACATATACATACATCTATATACACAAACATACAAACACACACACACACACATACATACACATATATACACATATATACTTATACACACATTTACACAAACATACAAACACACACATACACATACATACACATACATATACATTTATACTTAAACACACATATACACACATATACACAAACATACAAACACACACACATACACATACATACACATATATACATATATACACATATACACAAACATACACATATATACATATATACTTATACACACATATACACACATGTACACACACACACACATACATACACGTATACATATACATACATCTATATACACAAACATACAAACACACACACATACACATACATACACATATATACATATATACTTATACACACATATGCACAAACATACAAACACACACACATACACATACATACACATATATACATATATACACATATACACAAACATACACATATATACATATATACTTATACACACATATACACAAACATACAAACACACACACATACACATACATACACATACATACACATATATATACATATATACTTATACACACATATACACACATGTACACACACACACATACACGTATACATATACATACATCTATATACACAAACATACAAACACACACACATACACACACATACACATACATACACATACATACACATATATATACATATATACTTATACACACATATACACACATGTACACACACACACACACACATACACGTATACATATACATACATCTATATACACAAACATACAAACACACACACATACACATACATACACATATATACATATATACACATATACACAAACATACAAACACACACACATACATACACATATATACACATATATACTTATACACACATATACACAAACATACAAACACACACATACACATACATACACATACATATACATTTATACTTAAACACACATATACACACATATACACAAACATACAAACACACACATACACATACATACACATACATATACATTTATACTTAAACACACATATACACACATATACACACATGTACACACACATACACATACATACACATATATACATATATACTTATACAGACATATACACAAACATACAAACACACACACACACACATACATACACATATATACATATATACTTATACACACATATACACAAACATACAAACACACAAACACACACATACATACACATATATACATATATACTTATACACACATATGCACAAACATACAAACACACACACATACACATACATACACATATATACATATATACACATATACACAAACATACACATATATATACATATATACTTATACACACATATACACACATGTACACACACACACACACACATACACATACATACACATATATACATATATACTTATACACGCATATACACACATATACACACATATACACACACACACATACATACACATAGAAATATACACTTATACACACATATACACATATATACACATATATACACACATATACACACATATACATAAACACTTATACACACATATACACATATATACATATACACTTATACACACATATACACACATATACACACATATACATATACACTTATACACATATATACACATATATACACATATTTACACATATATACACATATATACACACATGTACATATACACTTATACACACATATACACATATATACACATATATACACACATATACACATATATACACATATATACACACATATACAAACATATACACATATATACACATATATACACATATATACATATACACTTATACACACATATACACATATATACACATATATACACACATATACACACATATACACACATATACACACATATACACATATATACAGATATATACACACATATACACATATACACACATATATACACACATATACACATATACACACATATACCCACATATACATATACACTTATACACATATATACACATATATACACATATATACACACATATACACACATATATACACTTATATACACATATATACACATATATACACATATATACACATATATACACACATATACATATACACTTATACACACATATACACATATATACACATATATACACACATATACACACATATACACATATATAAACACATATACATATACACTTATACACACATATACACATATATACACATATATACACACATATACACACATATACATAAACACTTATACACACATATACACATATACACATATATACATATACACTTATACACACATATACACATATATACACATATATACACACATATACACACATATACACACATTTACATATACACTTATACACACATATACACATATACACACATATATACACACATATACACACATATACATTTACACTTATACACACATATACACATATATACACATAAATACACACATATACACACATATACATAAACACTTATACACACATATACACATATACACACATATACATTTAAACTTATACACACATATACACATATACACACATATACATTTACACTTATACACACATATACACATATATACACATAAATACACACATATACACACATATACATAAACACTTATACACATAAACACTTATACACACATATACACATATTCACACATATACACACACACAAACACAAACAAACACAAATATATACACACATACATACAAACACACACACATATACACTTATACATAAACACTTATACACACATATACACACACACACATACACACATACACTTATACACACATATACACACACACACCCATACAAACACACAAACATATACACTTATACACACTTATACACACATACATACAAACACACACACATATACACTTATACATACACACACACATATACATATACACTTATACACACATATACACACATATACACGCACACAAACAGAAGCACACACACATATACACACATATACATACACACACCCATATAAACACACAAACATATACACTTGTACATAAACACTTATACATACACACACACATATACATATACACTTATACACACATATACACACATATACACACATATACACGCACACAAACACATACACATATACACTTATACACACATATACGCATACACATACATACACATATACATATACACTTATACACACATATACACACATGTACACACACACAAACACAAACACATACATACACATACATATACACATTAACACACGCACACACACACACATACACATACGCATATACAAAGCCACAGAAACACACACACACATACAAACACATACACACACCCACACACACAAACACATACACACATACACATCCACACAAACACATAAAAACACATACACATATACACACACAAACACACACACACATAAAAACACATACACACCCCCCCACACACACAAACACATACATATACACATTCACACACGCACACAAACACATATACACACCCACATATACACGTATACACACAAAAACACACACAAACACATAGACATATACACATCCACACAAACACACAAACACATACAAACACATACACACACAAACACACACACACACACACACACAAACACATACATATACACATTCACACACGCACACAAACACATATACACACCCACATATACACGTATACACACAAAAACACACACAAACACATAGACATATACACATCCACACAAACACAAAAACACATACAAACACATACACACACAAACACACAAACACATATAAGCACACACAACACATATACACTTCCACACAAACACTTACAGATACATATACACATTCACACACGCACACACACACAAACACATACACAAATACACACCCACACAAACACGCACACACACACACATACACACATATACACACACACAACACGTATACACATGCACACAAACACATACACGTACATATACACATTCACACATGCACACACACACACACACAAACACATACACATATACACACCCACACAAACACACACACCCACACACACCCACACACACCACATATACACACACACAACACGTATACACATGCACACAAACACATACACGTACATATACACATTCACGCAAACACACACAAACACATACACATATATACACCCATACAAACACACAAACACAAACAGATATATACACACCCACACAAACACACACACACATACAAACACATACACATATACACATCCGCACAAACACACAAACACATTAAAACACATACACATATACACACACACAAACACACACAAACACATACACATATACACATCCACACAAACACACACACACACACACAAACACATACACATATACACAAACACACATACAGGTACACACACACTATCACAGGCACAAACACGCACATACACACACAATCACAGGCACAAACATGCACATACACACACAATCACAGGCACAAACATGCACATACACACACAATCACAGGCACAAACATGCACATACACATAGGCAGAAAACACACACACACACATGTTTATCTGCGTGTGTGTGTTTGTGCCTGTGATTGTGTGTGTGTTTGTGTGATTGTGTGTGTGTACGTGTGTGTGTGTTTGTGCCTGTGATTGCGTGTGTCTGTGTGTTTGTGTGATTGTGTGTGTGTATGTGTGTGTGTGTTTGTGTGATTGCGTGTGTGTGTACGTGTGTGTGTTTGTGGGATTGTGTGTGTGTACATGTGTGTGTTTGTGCCTGTGATTGTGGTTGTGTACCTGTGTGTGTGTGTGTGTGTGTGTACCTGTGTGTGTTGTGTACACTGTAGAGTGGGAACAAACATTACCTCATGATTAAACTTCACTGCTGGACTTCCAGGGAAGGAAGAGCGGCTGGGAGTCGTTGACAGAACGGACATGAGAGATGAAGTTAGTGCTGTGAGCAGAGAACCAACATGTGGGACTTGAACTCTACTCATCCCTCACACTCACACGTAAACACACTCACACGTAAACACACTCACACGTAAACACATAAACCTCCGTGTTTTTCTGCACACACATGAAGCTGGAGTGGGTATAAAAACCTTCATGAGCCTCCTCTGCAGGAGGCAGCATCGGTTTCCCTTATTATTTTATTTCCACTTCCTCTGCTGTTTTCTACTTCTCTCTCGTGGATCCCGTCGGTTCTGTGTGTTTTTCAGTTCCCTGTTTTTCCGTTTGGTTTTTTTGTTTGTTTTTACCACTGCCCTATGGCCTTAAAACGCCCCCCGGGGACTAATTAAGTTTCTGGAATTGAATTGAAGTCAGTTTTATTTATATAGCGCTAAATGAAAAACAAATGTTTTCTCAGGACTTTCTCCGAACAGCGCGGGTCCACACCGACTCTTTATTCTACCGAGGTCCAACAGTTCAACCAGAAACAGTGGCCAGAAAAAAGAAAAAGCCTTTTTTTTACAAGCGGAAAGCTCAAAAACATTCAAATGCTGTGAAACATCCAAGGATCGTTTGACTTTCACACGATATAACGGGAGGTCCTTCAGGCTCCGGCACCAGTGACGTCTGGAACCGTTGGCTCAAAGAAAAGAATTGGTCTCACTATCAGCTGCATCGGCCGCAGAAAACACTTAGAGATTAAAAGTTTTTTCAGATCTTAAAATCTGTGGTCCATCAAAACAGTGATTTCCTACATGGGTGGAACCAGGATCAGGGTTCAGGATTCTGATCGGGCCCGGTCCTGTACTTGTAACCGTGGAGATTCTTATTCACATCCAGGAGGCATCAAAAGTCATAAACATGGGACCCATTGTTGTTTTTAAGAGAGCCATGTATGAGAGTTTGGAGCTGCTCCTTCATGGAGGTCTGCAGGGGAGTCACGGGTTTCCATGCTCCTCTGAATATTCATTCCACACTGTGATTCCACGCTGTGATTCCACACTAGTACTAGTTAGTAGGTGTGAAAGAGCGTTTACCAACTACCTCACTCCTCTAGCTAATGTTAGCTTTAGCTCTTTATGCCTATCTATAAAGTGAGGAGCTAAACTTTTTGTAACATCATCCAGGTTCTCACCATCTGCCAGACTCCTCCTATCCGTGAAAGGATGTTTGGGTCGGTGCTGAGTGAATGAGACTAGGGCCTAGTCTCCCCAGAATCAGGGACACACCTGATCCGACGCAGGAAAAGGAAACTTGTCTCGTGAAGAATGATTCCAAAGCACCCAAGTTTAAAATTCACTGAAATGAAAATGTGGATTTTTCTGCTTCTAAGCTTCATTGATGGACACAAAGCACTTGTGCAATGAACGATTTGCCAAATATACTGACAAGCCGTAACATTAGGAGCATGTGAGGTGAATAAGGAGAATAAATAAGGTGTATTGATTATGCTATGATAGGATTATTGCTAAGAAGAACATTCCACGTGTTCTGAATGGCGCCTCGATTAGATGTTGAACCAACTCAACCAGCACTTATGGACGCAAAGGAGCAGCGGCGCCGCTCCGAGCCCCTTCTGGATGCCCGAACTTAGCAACTCATCCATAAGGCTGAGCCCAGACCCCTTTGGAAGGACACTCCTTCAGCTGCTAGTATCCTGGACCTCATTCTTTTTGTCCAAACGGATGAGTTTAAGGATCTGAGAGACTTTGAAAAGGACCAAATAGTGATGGTTAGAGGACTGGGTCAAAGCATCCCCAGAATGCGGGTCTTGTTGGGTGTTACTGGTCTGCAGTGGTTAGAACCTACCACCGGGGTCTAAGGAAGAACAGCTGGTGAACTGGTGAGAGGGTCCCTGGTTGATGGGGGTGGGCAGTGAGGGTTAAACCCGTGTTTTCTGACCCCACAGAAAAGCTTGAGGAACAAGAAGAGCTGCAGAAGTTGCTGGTTCTGATAGAAACACGGATCCTTAGTCAAAGCTCCTTTGCAGAGCCATGAGTTTGGTCTTTTTCTCTCAATGTGCAAACCCAGACTTTTCAAAGGGGATGTATATTTCTTCTCTGCAGCAGTTTCACTTTGTCAGGAAGAGCTGATAAAAGAAGAGATGACACCCATTAGAGGGAAAACGGCACCACTGTCCCGTTTTTCTCTGAAAAGAAAATTATGTTTTATTCAGGCGAGTAATTGACTGCTTTCCTCCGGCCCGTTTTATTTTCTCCACAGCCTAGTTACGCAGCGCCAAACAAACTTTCTTCCTTTTTCCATTAACTCTCTTGTCTGAATCACATCTCCCATCGGCCTTTTATGTCTCTCGCTCATTCGCTCCCGCATCTCTCAAAAGTTTCTCCTGACCTTGTCACGTAATGAAGTTTAAATATAAAATTTGTTTGCTGTTATCTCTTCCTTCTGCTGTAATCACGCCAAGAAATAATGACATGGCGTATTTTTCCCGCTCGCACTCCCAGCGGAGTCCTGAAGGATTTCATGGGCTCTGCGCTGAAGAAATGAATTCTGCACACAACTTATCGTGACATTTCAATTAGAGAGAGAAAAATAGTGTGAGCTGTGAGGCTGTCAGTCAGCAGCTGTGACATAATTGGCCCCGTTCCGTCTAACACTTTATAAATCGCTCTGTTGATAATACAGTTTTCTAAAATAGTCACAACAAAATAAGCTGGAAAGCAAACATGGACATTCAGTCATCCTGGATGAAGCCAGCACTGATCCCAAATGAAACTTACTTGGAGAAGAAGTCATCAGGGAGACCCAGCCTTCACTGGGGAGTGGTGAGTGCAGTGGAGACCGGATCATCTACCAGTACCAGAGTCCTGTCCCACTACAATCCACCTTCATGTCTTCTTCTTCTTTGGGCTCTTCCCTTTAGGACTCGCCACAGCGGGTCATTTGCTTCATTCCTGCTCTGTCCTCTGCTTCTTCTCCTGACACACCAACCAACGGCATGTCCTCTCTCAGCACATCCAGAAACCTCCTCTGGTCGTCCCCTTTTATCTCCTGCATGGCAGGCCCATCACAAACCTCATTGGAGACCATCATAAGGCAGCTTGACAGCGCCTGTGAGGTCACAGTTTGTCATTTGAAGATTGTGGGGGTTGAACACCACCCATCCCTCCAGGTGATCTACGAGCAGTCTGTTATCAGACAGGCACAGAAAATACTCCTGTGCATGTGTGTCTTATGTATGGAGCATTTTTTTTAGTGCTATTGGTTTCAGGGAAATCATTGCATCTTTTCTACTTTCTGCTTCCTGTGAAATTAAAGTGTCATGGAGTCCAGAACAAATTTTTCATTCTGGGATGATAAAAGTATATCTTTATATCCATCTTCCCTCCTCTTCACGTTTCCAAACCATCTCAATCTGGCAGTCTGGCTTTGTTTCCACGTGCAAAGTCTTTCCTGACTCCCAGAGAACATTCGAACATCTTCAGCTCTGCCTCCTGTCTTCTGGTCAGAACCACCGTCTCTAAACCCTCCAGCAGAGCTGCCCTCACCACCATCTTGGAAACCTTTCACTCCTGCTGCTACTCATCTGTCACAGATAACTCCTTACACTCTTCTCCAGCCACTCCAGCCTGCCTGCACTCGCTTCTTCAGCTCTTTCCCACTCCAAGTACCTTAACTCCTGCACCTTCTCCACCTCTACTCCATTCATGCTACCATCCTCTTTATACGGTTAATCCTAATAAAATCTTGTTCACAATTTTTGCCTCAGGTGATTAAACTGAAACGATGAGGAGATTCTGCCTTTCAAAATGCTTCTGGACCAATCACAGCTGATCGCTGCAGCACGCTGCCTGTGCAGACATTTCCTGGATTTGATACAGTGGAGTGACGTCGATAGCTTACGGTCAAAATTAAATTGAAAAGCCTGGAAAAGTGCGGGATGAAGGGCTGGTCCCTTGAAGAGGATCTTCATCAGTAGTCTGGAAGAATTATGGACTTAGAGTAAGAGATATAAAGCAAGAAGAAAGCATAAGCATAGAGAGCTTGTGTCTGCGCTGCAAAGACAAACAACTACATGCTTGAAAATGTCTTAGATGTGTCGGAGAAAAAGCTGTTGAGTTGTGATGACGGCTGACCAATGAGGAACAGAGTAATAAAACGATCATGGACGCTGAATCTGCCCTCCGGTTTCCACGGCAACATTCGCAAACAGATGTCTTTGGGTTCGTTTGGTCCGTCCTGTGTTCAGGAGTGTCTCTGACGACATCAGCCCATGTGACAAACACACAGGAGGTGGTAACAGCAGACTGCGAGCAGAGACACACAGATGTTCAAATCCTGGAGATGAGAGGAGCTCCCAGAGAGGAGCATCATCTGAGGGAGGTGGGCTCTCCTCGTCTCTGGCTCCAGAAGGTTAAGAACTTTTCAATGTAACCGTATGGAACCTTCAGTTTAGCTTCAACGATGATATATTTTTCTAGAAAGTGCAAAGAACCTCACACCAATCAGATGTTTGAAGTAATGGTGGTTAAGTTCTAGTTAAGCTTAGCAAATCCTGTCAGAGGGGCAGGATTAAGAGCGATGTGACCCTCAATATGTTTAAATTAAAACGATGATTAACGAGACTATGAGGAAGTTTCAAGCAGTTCAGTTGGAGCCGCTGCTGTGTCTCACACACACACACACACACACACACACACACACACACACACACACACACACACACACACACACACACACACACACACACACACACACACACACACACACACACACACACACACAGAGCAGCATGACACGAGCAATTATAATCTTCCTAATATACATCGTCTTCTTCACACAGTCCCTGCTGGAGCTAATAGTCTGGAGTCGGGGATTTGTGTTCACATCGCTCGAGGGAACAAAGCCAGAGAGAGGATATAAACTTACATGCACAAATATACGGCGGGAGCCCGTCTCCTCTTTAATCCTGAGCCACACAGAAACCTTCAGACCGCCTCTCTGCTCACTAAACACTGAACTCCTCTCTGAGCAGCAGAGTAGGATCAGCCGGGCCTCGTTCGGCGCGAAGACAAGATGCTGAAAAGCCTGAGACGGATAAATGTGTGTGAAATAGGAGGGATGATTGTGGCCGAACATTTGAAGGATAAAGTTCACGTACGGTTAGACCAGCGATCATCCCTGCCCTGTTTGCTGACCAACACTGCATCATTGTATGATGCCTTCATGAAACAAAGTCTGAAATTATTCCGGGTTTTGTTCTAAATATCTGTATCTGGTTGTATCTGGTTTAACTTCCAGGAGACGTTACATTAACATTCCAGAACGTCGGGGTCGGAAAGCCGTAGCAGACGGCTGGGAAGGGTATTCCTAATTCTATACCTCCAGGAACCTTATTACGAGGATGAACTGGATTGATTTTGGGAAAGGTCAGTTGTATATTTCTTAAACTAGTGGGAGATTTTTCTCCTAAAGTTTTGGCCATAATTTCTCAACTGCACTCAATTTAGTCCGAATTTGGTGCATATGAATTTGACTCGTGTAGTTCCATCTTGTTAACATCATACTCTACCCATGGACCCCACCAGTCTAGCTCTCACGGGTTTCACGAGGCAGTTCTTCATGCTTCCTTTCTTTGATGGTGAGCTTCCACAATCAGCGGTTTGTTGTGCCAAGTACTAAGTACGATCCTCCATTTGTCAAAACAGGCAACTTGATGTGGTCTTAGGGGATTTCCTTGTTGACACCAAACATTTATGGTTAGGGTGGGGTGAGCTGAAATGTAAGAGAGTTGGAAGTTTGGAGCATCACAGTTAGATGCCAAAAATGAATACACACTGCACCTTTAAGTTTTTTTCTTTACTTCGTCCCCTTTGTTTTTCATCGCAGCAAAACATTTCATCCACGAATCACGGCCGGTTTTCACCCGAGAGAAAACTTAATTTCCAAACTTCCCGTGACTGAGCATGATGACGTTTGTTGTTTACAGTTTAGGGCAGTAAACAACTGCGTATTAAATAACGCTGAATCTAGAAATTCAATTTAAGAAAATATCCCAACAGAGATTCTTTTCCTTATGTTTATATTTTTGTATTTAGCTGTTAGCGTGAAGGGATTATGCATGATGACATTATTCAAGCTGTTATTTTCAAAGCCCTCACGGTCCCTGCAGTGTGTCGCCGCTCTGCCTCCATGAGCCGCTCCAGTGGGCGTCTCTGAACATCCCAGCCTGTCCTCCATCTCCGTGACCGCTGGCTGCTCCACTCATGGCTCCGTGTTTACAATTAAAGGGGTTGAATACTTATTCAGACATGTGTTTAGCGTTCCGTGCCTGTAATTAGCTTATATCACTTTGTCCAGATCTGTTTTCACTTTGGCATTAAAGGCTCTGTTTTTTATCGCATGTGGAAAGTGACTCCTTTTTTATAGACGCTGTAAAAATGGGTATTATTTTAGGCCTGTGTTTGACAGCCGACAGAGATATGACAGGAATTTAGGGGAGGGAAGAAGATGTGCTACTAAAGCTTCTCTTGGACTCAAACCAGCAACATGATGCCCACCAGAACCAGACTCAGTCCAGCCCACAGTGTGATAAAGAATATAATCGTCTGGAGGAGGAGGAGGGGAATACTCCTGTTTAGTTTCAGGAGTTAGACTTGATAATGGTGTCAGGACTTCTTCTAATGAGCAGGGACAGACTGAGGATGATATGGGCCTCCTCCTGTAATGGTGGTTTCACGTAGAGGGTTGAAGTACCTCTGATCAGCTGCCGTTCGCTCGGACTCAGATCCAAAGTTTGTCAGCCGACCCCGGTACCGTGTCTCCGGTGCGGCTGCTGCTCCAGATGGCCGGCTCTGCTCCGGTTTGAATCACTTCATACCAGTTCGGTGGTAGTGCCATGAGTTGATCTCCTCGTGCCTGAGTGCCCATGAGCTGGCACACAGAAGTGGTGGACAGATTCTCTGCCAAAGCCAATTTGATCCTCTGGAAGGTTGGAGTGGAGCTGGAGGCTGGGGGCTCTATAAGGCCGGCCCCCTCCAAAACTCACCCACTCTCTGCTCTCCATCTTTCTTCCTGCAGCTGCCGTCACTGTCTCGATCACGGTGTTTCTTAACGGAACATAATCAATGGCCAAACAGTGAACAAAAAGTCAAGCGCTGAGTTTGAGACCTGTGGAGACAAGTAGTGAGGGATGTAGGCTGAGGGATGAAAGGGTTGGGAAATGGAGGATCAAGGAGGATAAAGACTGCGAGAGGAAGAGGATTAGCTGTTGTTTTTCTCCACGGCACATTTGGTTCATTCCCGGCGTCTCTCCGTGAGGGTGATTTGAGAGACTGGGCTGTTGAGATGTTTGTTTCGGTCCTGAAAGTTAATGTTCTCATGTGTCGGTTCAAACTGAACTCTGCAGAGTGGAACACTCCACTGCCAGTTAACTGTTAACCAACACTCACTACCTCCACAGCGTTGGTTGGAGATCCTGGAGCCTCGGCTCTCCTCAGTCACCTGCTTCAGACACACTGACGTCTTTTTGGATGCCTCAGGGGAATGCATGCAAACATCTAATTGAAGGAACCTTACGAGAGGCTACAGTATTCCCGAGCAAAAGAGGTTTGATGTTACACCCCAGAGTCCGTCTGGAGTCTGGTGTGATGTCGTACACATACATTCTACATACAACATTCTTCAGAGCATTCACTTAACAAAGTTATCACAGAATGAAGACGTTTTCAGGACTTCTCGGAGTTAGCCGCTAACCAGACGGAAGTTAAGACTTACAGTTGTGAGCCCACGTAATAAGAATAACTCTTAATTATTACGGTATGTCCGTAATATTTCACATTAAATGAATGTGTAGTTTCAACCGATTTCTTATGGAAACAGAGATGGCCCGTCATCTTTGTAGGGGAAATAAAAAGGCTCATTTTAGTGCAGTGACAGGGCCACACACAAGAAAGTCTTGCGGATACGACGATCAACTTTTTGGTCCACAACGTGAGTTTGAGACCTGTGGAGGGTTTATTCCTCACGGAGTTTGGGAAAAAGTTACAGATTTAAAATTCCAGGCAAACAGGTGAATATCTGAGACTGACATGTATGAATACATCATGAAAAGTCACATCTACCCTGCCTTTGCACCTCAGGTTTATATAAATGTCTGACTCACATCCCTTACTACCTCCACTGCGTTTCAGAGGCAGAAAAGCTCAGACTCCTTATTTGATGCAGAGCTGGTGCTCCTTCAGTAACTCCCGTTCTAAATGAATGCCTTATAGCCTTTACCACATTAAATATGCAGTGGGAATGAGGAAGTTTCAAAGCCCCATAGACACCACAACTCATAACTTGGCTTTTTAGTAACACTGAAGAGACTAATACCACCCCAGCCTGGAATGCTCGATAGGTCGTCGGCATTGTGATGTGTCATGTACAACATCACCGGCTTCTAGTGTGACGTATATCCTTCCTGTCGCCAGCACCAAAGATGAAGAGTGGTAGAGAAGAGTGACATAACCCTGTTCTGTGAGCAGGTGGGATTTAATGAAGAAGACAACTGTTAAAATCCACAAACAGTTCTACAAGTAGTTCTACTTCCGACTACCTTCCCTTAAGAGGCTCAATACTTGAAATAAATTATTTTAATTGAAGTTATGGTGGGCTTTACCCACATTAAGACTGGCTGCGCCGGAAATCAAGACAAATGTAGAAAAGGCGATACCTCGGTGCTTCCATCGGTGAATAACACGCAGACAAATAGATGTAAAACAAATAAGAGGGCCGTGATGAAATGAGGCTCCTCATTGGTTAGATTACTATGACATGAGTTTCAGTTCAGTGTGTTTAGAAACGCGTCCTCAAAGGGTTAATTTATGCCCTTATACGCTGAATCTATACTTTATTACATAACTGCACTGGTACCGGAGAGAAGATGGGTTCTTCTGGTGCTGTTCTGCAGCTGGTCGGCCCACAGGTTCCATATAGAAGTAAATTCACCTCGGTCACTACCTCCACTGCCGGCAGAATATTCACTTAAAGTCTACTTATTTGTAGTCTGACCGATTTACTGCTTGCTTCTCTTTGCCGATGATATTTTTGTCTGTTGTGTGATGAAACAGGACAAAGTGAAGAGCTGATCGTTTCAGAGTATTCTTGGCAGTGTGAAGAGAAAAGGAGCTCAATTATGGTGGAAATGAGAGCATGAAAGGTCCTCGTGTCCCTTTGTGAATAACTGGTAAGAGCGTGTTTGGTGAACCAGGCCTCACTGACGACTGACCTGAAACTCTGCCAGTTTGACGTCACTGTGAATTAACAAAGAAATCAGATGTTCATGCTATAGCATAGCATTATATAAGACACTGTATATTATATTAATTTCATATAATAGACAGAGACGATGATAAATTTAATGATAAGTGGACGTACACCAATCAACCATAACATTACAACCACTTGCTTAACAGTGTTGGTTCTAAGGAAGAAAAAACAACCTTGTCCTCTGATGGAAGAAATAGTATGAGTCGAGGAGTCTCAGGTGTTTTACCTGAATATATGGGTCTATTACAGACAGGTGTGCTTAAGTAGAGAAGGCACGCTCAGATACAAGTCTCATACCAAAAACAGCTTGCCAAACAACTCTGTGATGTCACCGTATGTGTTCAGTACCCTTCCTATCAGAATCAGCATGAACGTTTTCATGTATTTGTGCTACAGTAGCTCCTCTGTGGGATCACACAACATGGCGGGCCTTCTCTCCCAGCACACCATGGAGCCTCGGATGTTCATGAACCTGTCGCCGGTTCACCAGTCATCCTTCAGTGTCCTCCAGGCATTTATATTTTGTATTGTGGGATCTGAGCCCTCCATATGATCACAGCCTAATAGCAGTGCATTATGACACAACTTTCTGTCCGAACAGGAAGTTGACACAACTTCCTCTGTGAACAGGAAGAAGGAACATGAAAGCACATGTAGGCCACCGGATCTTGGATTCAGTCTATCCAGAGCACAGGAAGCCCATCCATTGCCATCTTGCTGTTGTGTCATAGAAAGCCTTGTCTTTTCCCTTTACTGTCTAATAGAGGTTATGACACCTGAAGGAGGACAGTAAATATTTGCCCCAATCTCCACAGACCAGGAACCAACCTGCAGTTCTGGAGATGCTCTGATCCAGTCATAATTTCATTGCAATTTCCTTCTTTTCAAAGTGACCCATCAATCCCCAGATCCCACAGTCGGCGTTACGTGTAAGTCTGACTTAGCCTGTCAGTGGTTATAATGTTATGACTGATCATCGTAGTCTGCTGCACCTTTGGAGTCAGCTTGGCCCCTCAAAGCACCAACAGGCTGACAACCCCTGGTCTTCTGAGGAGGTTCTCCCTGCTAGATGGGATGAGATTGGGTTTATTCAACAGCGATGGTGAGAAGATGTTGTAAAAACACAAAGCTCAGTCAGACGGGAGGATATGGTGTCGTTTGAGGAAGATCTGGGCATATTTGTTGTCGCAGGAGAAGAGCGAATGAATCAAGAGAAGAGGAAGAATGGAGCGACAGAGAACCGAGCCGAGCGGGTCTGAGGTCTTCTGAGTCGACAGTCTTAATGTGGATCAGCTTGGGGCTCTGAGTGTTTGCCTGTTACAAGGAGGTTTAGGAGAATTGGGCCAAAACCGGCGACAAAGCCTCCTCCCTTCTGCCAAACCACGCTTTGGTGCGTGCAAAGATGAGGCGCCGCTGGCAGTGAAGGCAACCTTTTCTCCTGTAAACTGATATGGAAGGGATCCTCGGAGGCCAGGAACATTTATAATAAGTGGTCTCCACAAAGATTTCTAGAAAATATCCATCATTATCCACCACACAGACAAAAACTCCGCCAGAACATGGCATCCAGGGGGGAGCTTTCTACACCCTACAGCCATGAGGGAGTTTGAGCGCCTGATTTGCGGCGAGCGTTTAAAAGGATGGATGATAGTGGGGAAACGTTTCACCGTCAACGGGGACATAATTGGTTTTCCAGAATGTGGCGTCCTTCTCAGCTCTGCTTGGTGAGCCGATTCTACAAACCAGCCAACAAGAAGAGTGTGACGTCATTCTTCATCCTCAGCTGTGTGGAAATCGTTATTTGTTCATTATTCACCTGAATAAACAATCTTTAACGTGATAAAGTCTGTACAAATTACACCCCGAGACACACCGAGGAACCTAAGCCGTATGAATAAATACGCGCGGGAGGATAGTGGTAGTTTCAATAGATTATTCTCGCGCCCTCGTCACGATCACTGACAGATGATTATACACACACAGAACACAGACGTAGTCCAGAGGACAGGAGACGAGTGAATCCTAAACAGGAAATAAATCTCAGCCTGACTTAGACAGAAAGCAGTGAAACAGCTGTGAGTCACATGACCTCCTGCTGGTTAATTAAAGGGAAGTATCTCTTCTGGATGATCATTCCATCCTTATAGACAGATTATAGAGTATCGGAGAAGCTTTCCTGTCCTCTGATCTGTCCGATAGAAGTTTTTCACTATCTATTGATAACCGTGTGCCACAAGGTTCAATGGGGTTGGTTGCAAAGCAGTATGGGTACTAACCTTAACCCCATTCTAAATGAGGACTATTCCTTCCTCCCATCCCTTATGTGTCTTCTTTCTTCTGGTGGGTCTCAGGGGCATGGCTGACCAGATCACCCTCCAGCTCATTCCCGCCTCCACCACCTTGGGTCACCTCCTCAGTACCTCATCAGATCCTCCTGGTCTCTGCGGTGCGTAAGCTCTGGTTCTCCACTCAGCATTCAGCATCACGTCTGACTCTGAAGCCTGTTCTTGATGTTTTCTTGTCCCTTTTTGCCGGTTTGATCCTGACTGAGTTCTTCTGTCCTTCACGTCCATCTTCCGACCCCTCCTGGCTCCGTGACTTGATTATCAGACACTGAAGATAAATGCTGACCCCTCCTGCTCTCTGTCCAGCTAACTTTTTAATCTTTGTTTGTATTTTTGCCTGGTTACCTCGGCTACAAGATTTATTGGATTAAACCTGTTGGATCAACTGGGACTCTGTGTTCTGAGTCAGCAGATGCTTTAACACGGCGTCTACTCACTCACTTAACGCTACATTCAAAAACATTCAAGTAAAATGAACTTTTACTTTAATACTATTTTAAATTTACTTAAATTTAATACATTTTCTTTTTTTTAAATGATTGTATGTTAAAACATAACATAAAGTAATTATAGTATAGTATATAGTAATGGCCTTTCATTTATTTGTATTCTTTTTCTTAGTATTATTTATTTTCACACGTGTAAGAGCACGTTTGGGTTCTGTGCCGCCCTTTTTTTAGAGAACTTAAAAAAAGAAACAACCCGGTAAGGATAAATATCATGCCGGACAAAAACAAAACAACCCAAAAACCATATGTTACCATGTTTTAAGACATTTCATCTTACTGGCATTTCTCTTTTTGCCGTGAATATTCATTAGGAGAGAGGGAAACTTTGGACCTGTGGCTCACGTCCACTGGTACAGAAACAGGAAACACCTGTGGCTCACGTCCACTGGCACAGGAACAGGAAACACCTGTGGCTCCGCGGTTCAAATTAAACATGTAGATTTTAAGTGGAGGTGAGGCGGTCGCCGTCGTTTCAAAGACTAGAAGAAGATAATTGGACTTTTTGAGTGAAAATAACAGGCTGAGGTTATTTCTCCAAGCGTGTCAGGAGTGGTTCTAGCATGTGTCATGTGTCCAATTATGGACGCTTATTTTCTCAGTCGCTAATGTTTTGCTGAAGGTTTGCTGGTGAACATCTCAGCAGGGATTTCAACAGCAGCTCTGCTCCGTGTTCCAGCGTGGAACGTACATGCTCGCAAAGACCCCCACCAGCCCCCCGAGGACGAGGCTTCTATCCCTCACAAAGACACATAAACAGAACATGTGTGCATTGATTGCTACACGCACAAATACACACACACACACACACACACACACACACACACACACACACACACACACACACACACACATACGTGGAGGAATCTGGGTCTTCACTCACATCAACACACAACAGTGTGAGAAATGGTTCTCACCTGGTGTGGATAGAATTTCATCCTCTCGGCCCACAGGGTTTATTAGCCGCTTAAAACATTAGCACAGAGGGAGTTTCCCCGCTCGCCGGCGTGCTGCATTCCTCGCCGCACACACACACAAACACACACACACACACACACACTCACACACACACATGGAGGAAACAAGAGCTTCACTTTCCATCCTTCTGTCTCCATCATGCCGATCTCTCTCTATCGCTCTATTACACCAGCACACACCTCCCTCCCTCCCTCCCTCCCTCCCTCCCTCCCTCCCTCACACCCACAGACACCCACTCTCTCCTGTGGGCGTAATGTTACGCCGCGGCCTGTTGACATTCCCAGGCCAGCCGCTGACGCTTTCCAGATTGTCCTGTTTATAAAAACGAAGCCACAAAGGAGCAGCAGAGACGGAGGAGGTGAATAGATGGAGGATTCAGGGACGCACCGTGAAAAATGAATAAACCCGCGTGTGCGCATGAACCCACATGCAAAGAAACAGACCTCTGAGCTCACGGCGCTTTCATGCACGCCGGTCCACACGCGCCACGGTAGCGTCCAACCTGCAGGAAGAGTCTCAGCTCCTCGCATCTCATTAAACTGTTGAAATGTCAGCCTCCTTAAAGTGGCCTATGTGACTTCATTGAGAAGCAGGGTGTAAATAAATGCTTCGGTCCAGTTCGCTTTCACCGGTCCGCTCTCATTCCAAACCAATTCATCACCGGCGCCGTCACTCCCTACGTCTCCATCTCCCTCCCTGCTTCCTGTCCATCCGCCTTCTGTCTTCTCCTTTTATTGGTTGCTTTCAATTTGCAAAGTCTTCCCTTTACCATTCCCTCTGACTGGGTCCATAAATCAGAACATTCCAGAACAAGTTAGACTCATTCTTAACTTTATTTTAGCAGGCAAATACACGGACACCTGAGAAAAGTGGCTGGATGCAATCAATAGGGGGGTGGGACATGGTTCTTATTTTAGACCCTTTTATGTCGTCATAAAGAAATAAGCTACTTTTGATAATTGATAATATCTTATTCCTTTGGGGAATCTGTTGATTTAATATTTCACACTCTCTAAATTCCCCATTAAATGACAAACTGTTTGGTCAGGCATGTTTTTAAGATGTTAAAAAAACATCAGAATACTGAAAATGTTAACATAGTGAAACTTTGTATGTGATAGAAAATAGTTGATTTTAACTAGATGAACTCGACCCTTTGGTTAAGTATGTTTTTAGAAATATATCATTTCTTTTATCCAGTCACATGATTGTGTTTCGTCATTTCTCACATGCTTTGAATATGCCAAAAAAAGGATCTTCTCAGCAGTCATGGTTAATACTTCCTCCTGCTCTGTGGACCCTTTTATCTGCGTTGTCCCCCAAGGCCCTATCCTTGGCCCCTTACTCTTTTCCATCAACAACTGCTCTTCCTGGAAAGCGATAACATTTGTTGTGAATTGGCCTTTTATAAATAAAATTGATTTGAAAACCTTCTTCTCTAACTTCATATTATGGCCGTGCGATTACGTCCCACCTACACAAACTAAGATGACTAAAATGTCAAAAACTTAAAAAGTTTCATAAGACTGGAAGTAACCAAGAGCCACCCACTCACATCTCCACAGAGTCGCTTTAAGATGTTCCTCCTTCAGCCGAACTCCTCAGTCACTCCTACAAATGTTTCTGTAGAGTTTGTGCCTCTACGACGTGGGATGTAGTGACAGTCATTAAAGTACAAAAACTTTACTTAAGTAGATCATTTAGGCACTTTAATTGAATATTTATTGATTTTATTTTTATTCCCATTATTCTAACAATATTTTATTCTGCAACTGTTTTACTTTTAAACTACTACTTTAGACCTTCTTTGAATTTTATTTTTTATCAGTGTGTTTTACCTTTATACTTCTAAAACTTTTTTTCATACTTTTTTTACTTGTGTGCTACTACTTCTTACTTTTTATACATTGCGGTTAATTCAATACCCTTTTACCATTTCTGTATTTGCAGTATTATAAGTCGGCGGTATGGAATGGTCATCGCCGCGTCCGCCGCAGATCGTCTTCATGTTCATGTGATAACTAAAATAAATATTTCATGCATCATTTTCAAGAGGAAAATTAAATTATTTAAATCCTCGGGAAATTATTTGGGCCATAATTTCTGATTCATTGGTCCAATTAAGTCACAAAATGATGAATATGACTCTAGTTGAGGAGATCTATCTTGTATATATCATATTTTACTCAGACTCAATCACAGGGGATCAATTAAACAATCGTTTAATTGTTTATTCTGAGGTTTTATGACAATATATTCTTATTCTATTTACTCAATTTTAAGAATTATTAACAGACCAAAGGAATAGAAATTATTCAAATTACAGATAAAATCCAGAAGAGATCAGCATAACTCATTTCAATGTCTGCCACTCTATCAGCAGTGTTTCCATGAAAAGTCTTAAATTCACAGGCATCAAAACAGCCAGAAAACGATTTTTTCCAAGTTACATCCCAATCAAGCAGTTTTTAATTAACAATAAAAAGGGAACGTTTCATAAAGCTCGGTAAATGACTTATTTCTTTCTTCTACCATAATGCATCTAATCGGTTCCTGCAGTCAGGAGCAGCTGCACCTTAGAACACATTAAATGACCTACAGGTACATTTAACATTACGTTTGACATATGAGCTTTTTTTTTTAAAGAAAAACTTGTATTCTTTTAAATGTTACTTCAGTCAGGGGAGATTTCTTGTACTCAAAATCAGTCACATGATAAAATTATTCTTATTGCTGTTCATTTTAGATCACTGCATTTTTCTTTGTCACACCAACCAACTGCATTTCCTCTTTTGAAACTTTCAGAAGTCCCCTCTTTTTTTCCTGCCTCTCAGCTCCAACTCCAGCATCCTTCTACCAGTAGATCCACTATCCCTCCTCTTCACGGGTCAGAACCATCTCAGTCTGTCCTCTGGGACTTTGTCTCCTCAGAGTCGAACCTGGACTGTCCTCCTTTATAATCCTGTCCATCCTCCTCACTCCTGCTGCTACTCTTCTGTCACAGATAACTCCTGACACTCTTCTCCACCTCTGCTCCTTCATCCTAAAGGTTCAACCAGCTTCCCTTTCATTCACACACATGTATTCTGTCTTGCTGTGGCTGACCTTCATTCTTCTTTTCTCCAGTGCATACCTCCACCTCTGCAGGTTTTACTCCACCTGCTCCCTGCTCTCACTACAGATCATAATGTCGACCACCAACATGATTGTCCACAGAGATCCTTGGCTGTCCATCACCATAAAAAAAAAAGAGGAGGCTCTGAGCCGATCCTTGATTCAGTCCCACCTTACCCTTGGACCCATTAGTCGCTCCTACTGCAAACCTCAACGCTGTCATACTGCTCCTGTAACACTCTAACACACTTCTCAGTAACTCAGGACTTCCTCAATCCAACAACTCCTCCCCCGCCCTCTTTCATACTCTCATTTGTCAAACAAAGACCCAGTGGAACTCCTTCTGACCTTCTCTGAACTTCTTCATCAGGACTCTCAGAGCAAACATACTGCTGCTCATAAATTGTCACCTCTTCTCTCAACCTAGCTTCCACTAGCTCTTCCCAGACCTTCATCCTGCTGCTCATCACCTGTATACCTCTTTAGTTTAGAAGTCAGGATAGGCTGCATGCAGAGCTTCCTAGTCTCCATATTTTCTTTACCTTGATTATCTCTTATCTTGCCTCCTTCACTATTTGCCTCGGCCCACCTTTCCTCCCCCATTCTTCTGGTCCATTCTTTCCCTGTCCACTTCTTTTTCAGTTTATTACTCCTCCTAGAGTTACTCACTGCCTCTCTGACGTACACTGGACCTTCTCTGCCCCGGACAAACGCTTGCAGTGAAGCAGATTCAGGAGTGAATGCTCCATTGCTTGTTCATGCCACGCAGAGACCAACTAGTTGACCCATGCAACCTGAAGGACTGACAAGGAAATACGGTCTACGCCGAAACTCACACACACACACACACACACACACACACAGACACACACAGACACACGCACACACCACACACACACACACACACGCACACACACACACACACACGCACACACACACACACACAAACACACACACACACACACACACACACACACACTGACACACACACACACACACACACACACACACACACACACACACACACACACACACACACACAGCCCTCCACTTACATGTAGGCACAAATGTCACACTCTAAATCCTCTCATTTCCTCCTTCCTGGAGCTGCTCAGTCAGGCGTGTGTGACACTCAGAGGGTCTCGATGGCGGGGGGGCAGGTTTGAAACCCTCACAAACCTTCACACACAGGTTGGCTGCACAGACCCACACTCACACTCACACTCACACACACACACTCCCACCGCTGTGGATGCAAGGGATGTGGTTCAGTTCCCGGCAAGTGACCCTTAACCGCCCCCAGTGTGTGAACCAGGTGTGTGTAGGTGTGTGTTGTTCCTGAAGGGGTTACAACACTTTTCAGGTGATATCAAGGTCCTAGTTGACTCTGCTGCCATGTCACTGCAGGAGTTTAGGTGTATGTGTGTGCTTGTGTGTGTGTATGTGTGTCCAGACAGGCATTGGTGGGCGCTCTTCACTGACCCATGCTGCTCCCCAGACGTCGTCATGACCTGCGGGGGGGTTTGCCTCTCAGCATTGTTGACTATTCTCTCCGTTCAGTTTGTCCGTGTCTGAAAGACATTTTTCACACCTAATATTCTTCTTACATTTAAAACCAATAAAGTTGTGGAACATTCGTTTACATATTTTTTTATTCACGCGGGATTAGGACTGAATTCATAACTTAAAAACTGTGCCTACGACAGCGAGGGCATATCCCCGAAAACTCCCCGACCCCCTACATTGCACAAGGTATCGCCTTGATTGATCTTAGTTATGGCCACGGAATTTTTTTTTTGTCAAAAAAGCTCCAGGAAGTGAGTAAAATAATGATAATAATAATAATACATTTAATTTATAATGCACTTACGACATATTAGACTAAAATGTGACATATTAGAGTAAAATGTGACGTATTAACGATAGATCTCCTCCAGTCGATTCTTTGCAGTATATTTAGACTAAATTGGATCAACTGTTAAGAAATTATGGACCTGAGGAACTAAAGCCCCCGTAGTGTCACAAACATACCAAAATCAATTTTTTTCTTCCTCATACTTCAGTCTAGGTGGGAATGAAATTTGAAAATGATCCATGTAACAGCTTTTGAGTTATGTTGTCAAATTGATGAAGATGTTTTCTCCCTTTGCAGGTTGGCCTTGTGGTCAAACTGTTGGATACAGGGCGTTTGCCCCTGTCGGCCTCCAAGGCAAAATCTATGTTTGTGAAGGAGGTGCTGGTGCTGGTGGCGACTTCCTTCTAAGTAAGGTGGCTAGACACAAGCATTGAAAGGGCATGTAAGGAAGCTGAGAGGACCCTCCAGGTTAAAAACCGGACTCTCTACACTTAGAAACGATACCATGCACTCCTTTAACTTTCAGCAACAGTAAATAACCAAAACCCAAAGAAAAAACTCTCCCCAGCCCTTTGCATCACATGGCCTTTACAAGTATTGTAATAATTGCAGAAGAAGAGCCCTAATGTACTTTTCAAAAATGTTTTACTTGTTAATCCATATTTTTCAGCTTCTACAGCTTTAATGCAAACTTTTCTAAGAACATCCCTTCAATGGGATCCATGTGGTTTATTTTTGGTTAAAAGTGGTTGATGTGAGGATGATCAAAGAATCCACGGCGGTCTTTAAGTGTAAAAAAGATGTAATTCTCTAAAACTGCATCAAGTATCTGATCAGGTTCATTCAGTGAAACATTTTTAAAAATTATGATAATTACATATAATAACAAGTTGTACCTTTTTTCATCCTCTGAAGCTCATGATTAAAGATTAGATGTAAGGTAACATATATATATATATATATATATATATATATATATGTATGTATTTGAATAATCCTTCAGCTGATATGGGCGGAGCCTGTGAAGCACCCAGGGAGCGTATTTGGGTTCAGGTTCTTGCTCAAGAACCCTAGGACAAAGGTACTGCTGGGATCAAATCCTCGATTTCTTTGATTGAGGGAACGATCGCTCTAACTACTGAGCTACAGCTGCCCAAAAGTATTCATGGCCCGTACGGGGATCGAACCCACGACCTTGGCGTTATTAGCACCACGCTCTAACCAACTGAGCTAACCGGCCACTGCTTCATTTCTGTTGAGGGGGTCAACTGGCACGAAACCATAAAAGCGAATCTCTTTTGCCGCATGAATCCATTGGCACATGCATCTCTAAAATGTCAAACTCTAGACTTCATGCTCCCAGAACCCCGGTCTGTCATTTAAAGTCAAACATCAGGATGGTGCTGGACGGTGGGCAGCCCCTGTGAAGTGCCAGGGGAGCATTTTGGGGTTCAGGGGTCTTGCTCAAGGCCCCTTACAAGTATTTTTTTTCAACTTCTACTTCTTTGGTGCCTTTATGAAGGAGCAGGCCACATTGTGCAGCCGTCCCATGCCGGGCCAAGTTGAATCCCCAGGGTTGACTGCACAGACCCAACAATTTACCCCTAAATAAAGTTTGGTCTTCATATTTCCTTTAGCGGCGGGGCTTCACACTGATTGGATCTCACTGAACATTAACGCTTCAAACACATTGAAAGCAGTAATAAATAGAATTTGTCAAAGGCAGTGATTCAGTAATGTGTATTTTAACTTTAATATCTGAGGGAGTCTGGGGACAAAGATGCAGCTTCATAATGGAGATCTCTGATAGTTCCATCAGGACTACTATACCCCTGCACATGCTCAGTCTCAGGTTCCTGCTTCATGGTCTAGGAGATCCCCTAACATTATGTTTAGGTGGCATCATTCACCCAATATCACAGTGAAACACCTTCATCATGAGTCTGTCATCATCAGCTGCTGTTTTGATTCTCTCCAATTGACTAGTTCTTGCTTGCTGCTGGTTGGTGCTCCCCCCACCTCCCCTTGTCCTCCCAGTCCTCACAGATCCGTCAGCCTCTTCATTGATCAGTCTCAGAAGAGTCATCAGCCACCACCACCAGTAACCAGACTCCAAGGTACGTGCTGCTGACCCTTGAAACACAATCAGCCTGAATGGTCGGAGCACCAAAGACTTATCGTTCATCTTTTCTTCATCCTCCTTCTCCATTGATTGATATATTTTTATTTTTTATTTGGAAGGTATACTTTCAGAGACACGTGTCCTCGGTCATGAATCTGGTGTAAAAGATGTGCTACAATAACAAATGTTTACTTGGATACTTCTTTTTTCCACACCCAACAAAAGTTTTTAAAGACCGGGCCGCCCAAGTCGTCGTCCAATGTGACATCTCACCTCAGTGTCAAACCCCGCCTTATTAAAAACAGAGAAACATGGTGAAATCCCAACAGCCATTATTTACCTTCTGCGTTACATGGTGGTTCATCTGGTCCTCTGCTCAGAGGCTGAGAACCTCCCAGACCTTCGGCTTTGCTGATTTATGTGTTTGAATGAATTGCAAACTGCTGCCGGCTGCGTTTTGAATCTCGTGCAGGTCTTCTGGAACAACAGGACCGTTTCTCTCCCAGGGAGATAACTTGTGAAGGAAAAACATGTTGAATGTGATTTAGAGTTTTCAATCACAGTTTCGCCGAGAGAATTTCTCTGAATTGTAGGATTCTTTATCTGCTGCTGTTATTGGCAGGTGAGAGAACTCAAACACATCGTTTACATCAAAGCGGGCCAAATGGAAATCAGACACTATTTAATACATTATGTCAGCTGTCATGGCTTCTCGGGGCTTCACAGAGGAAGTCAACCAGGAAACCTTCACATTCACATCCAGACCTAATCTGAGTGATGGGATCTTAGATGTGGGTCTTGCATTTGTTGCCACTTGTTCCGCTCATGTTCATGCCAGGTATGCAGGGGCTACTGGAGAGTTCAGGGTTCAGACTGCGAGTGTCTGCAACACTCTGATGATTAACATACTCCAGTGAATAATCACGTGTGTCCAACATGTGAGTTCTCCCATAATGCATCACTGAATCCATTCTTCGAGGTGGTGATCAGGACTTATGTTAGTTAAACGCATCTAGTCAGTAAGTCTGTTAAATAGGGGATTGGATGGGAGAGGTAGGGGATGTTGTAGGTTCTCAAAGAGAATGTGAGTGATGAGCGATAAAGTATATCCACAAAAAGACCCCAATCCCCTGGGTTGTACAAGCAATCCCCCATATTGAAGTTCTCAAATTAAATGTGTTTCTCATGAGAAAGGTCCTACTTGTGTCAGAAAAACACAACTGACCTTTCCCAAAATCAAAACAACTCTTCATCGTTGTAAAGTCTATGGTGGTATAAAGTTTGACGATGATCCATGAAATAGTTTTTGAGGTATGTCCGATTAACAGCGTTTTTCATAACAAAGTTCCCCGTAGGGCCTAAAATAAAATCTACTATTAGAGTCAATCCCAATGTTTACAAGATCGATCTCCTCAAGTTGATTCATATGCACCAAATTTCGACAAAACTGGACCGTTTGATTAATCATGGCCACAAAACTTTGAACACAAAGCTTCCCCTAGTGTCGGAAATATACAACCAGGCTTTGTCACAACCAGTCCAGTTATTCCTCCCACACAGGTTTGTGTGGGCATGAAATTTGAAAATGAACCATGAAACAGTTGTTGAGTAATCACGTTATCACGGCCAATCTGTGGATGCCATGGTGTTTGGTAATATCCCCGACTTTTCGTGGATGTAGTGTAAAGAGAGGAAAGTTCATAAAACCGAGGATGAAGGAGAGGAAACGGAGAAGGTGTGGGAGTTTAAATAGTTGAGGTCAAGTGTTCAGAGCAACGCGGAGCGTGTAAGAGAGGTGATGAAGCGAGGGCAGGCAGGGTGGAGGGGGTGTAGAGGGGTGTCAGGAGTTATCTGTGACAGAAGAGCAGCAGCAGTAGTAAAGGGAAAGGTTTCCAAGATGGCGGATGATTTAGAGACCAGAAGACAGGAGGCAGAGCCTAAGATGTTCAGATGTTCTGGTGGAGTGGGAAGAATGGACAGGATTAGAGAGGAGGACATCAGAGGTTTAATATCCTGAAGACAACCTCAGAGAGGACGGGTTGAGATGGTTTGGACCCTTGAAAAGGAGGGATAGTGGATCTACTGGTAGAAGGATGCTGGAGCTGCCAGATGGATGGGAACTGCCCGAAGAAGAAGAAGAAGAAGAAGAAGAAACTGAAAAGGTCAGATTTCAGAGACAGAATAGATGATTCCATAATCTAAACAGGTCTGAGAACACAGAGACATGGAGATAGAGATACGTTGTCTGTGAGCTTTCCTTGTTGCACATGTTGATGAGGGCCACATCTTCTCTAGTCCTCGTTCTTTCATCTGTGTTCGTGCCCACAGAGATCAATACGCCTCATCACCTGATTAAACCCACCGGTCCGAGAGATGAAATCACCGACTGGTCGCCGTGTTCCTCTGCTACGCCTACCGCTGATGATCAATCGCCTCCATGTCGGTGTGAGAGGGCGGTTCTCCGGATGAAGGATCACACGAGGCTTCCTGAGGCGTGTCTCTGCTTCACGTTGTGTATCGGTGTTTTCGACGCTCTCAGCCTCCTTGAGTTGCTGTGTGGGCGGAGAGGAAGCCACGTTCTAATCCTGCCACCGTAAACGGAGTGTGAGCATGAGCGAGGGTCCCGGGGCTCGTGTGTTTGTGTTTGCGCTGTTCGCATATGTTACTGATTTGTCTGATTTGTGTGTGTTTTTGTGCGTTTCGCGACTTTCCACCGTGCAATTCTGTTGGTGTTTAATAAAGGAGAAAGGGCAAGAAAGGTTCAGCGTGGTGTTTAATCCCTAGCTGGCTTCATTGTATCTTAGCAACTCCACATGAATGATAATCATAAACAAACACACACACACACACACACACACACACACACACACACACACACACACAGCAATAATGATCCATTCTTCTGCAGCTACTCCCGTTAATCTCTCTCAGCTGTTTCTGCTCTCCACTGAGATCCGGTTTACAGTTCTCATTTATTCATTTCATGATTACTTAAACCGTGATTCAGACTTTAAACAACTTTGGCGTTGTGCACTAGGTGTGTACGTGTTTCTCCTCATGCCGTTCCAGTGCCTTTGTAATGTTTGTACGACACATACTGTTTTCAAACACAGGGGTCATTGTGCCGGTTAAGCTTCCAGTCTGCTGGAACTCATTCGTCACGCATGATTGGTCAGATGGGCAGAGGTGAGACGGTAAGCAGCGGTTTTTATTTCACTTTCACATCAAGAACTCGGTGTCATACTATGAATGTAAAAATATCCAACCCCTCATCCTCGTAATGAATGGCCTTATAAAAAAACACGACGTATTCAGATGTTACACACTCAAACACAAGGAATCGTTGCAGAGTTCAAGTTTAAGCATTTACATCTATTTGATATCATTTAAATAATCATATTTTTCCTATTCATAAAATCAACATGAATCAGTTCCTCTTTGAAAACAAATTCACTTCAATCAGTTGAAAATAGGTTTAAAGTGTTTCACCATAGAGAAACCAGGATCAAACTGGTTTAAATTCATGTGATTGGTTTACTTATACTTTCAGGAAATGAAATTATTTAGCAGGATAAAATGCATTTGAGACACATCAGGTTTATCAATATTACACATATATCAGTTTCATCATGTTCTAATTATGAATATGTATGCCATTAATTTTATTACTTTCTTTTTGTTCAATTCATGTAATCCAGATGCATGGAAATTTGACATGTGATTAAAATACATAACTTTAAACATTCGGCTTGAATATCGTTTTGAGTTTAGTAGGATACGTTTGTATAAACTAAAATATAAGTGTTTTTCATAAAAAGGCTCCTCCTCCGTAATGAAATATGAACTATTAGTGTAAATCGGGACATATATTTGTAGTTTACATTATATGTACTTATGTACCATGAAGAAGACCCTGAGCCCAAATATGCTCCTCAGGGATGTTGTGAATGCAGATAAAATAGTTTGGCTATATAATAATTGTTATTATGTTTGTGAAACGTCTGGGATATTATGGAATTATTATCGCCGTTGTCGCAAATCCTTCATGTTAACGCGATAACTCAAAAACTATTTCAAGGAACACTTTCAGATTTTGTACCCACATACACCTTGGTACAAGGAAGAACTGGATTGATTTTGGGAAAGGTTGGTTGAATATTTCCAACGCTAGGGGGATCTATCTTGTAAATGTTGATTTTTTACTCCAAGAGTTCATATTTCACTCCAGGGGGGATTTCTTTTATGGAAAATAATGTTCTTGCCACATAACTTACTTATTATAGTTATTATGACTTATAAAATAGTTCACAGTATAGTTAATACAAATACAACTTGGATCTAAACTAGGTGTATACTCAGAGTTTAATTATAATTAAACTAATTTAGTCCCTAGGAGTATTATAATAGTACACTTGAAATGATACAGTTGGTGCATCAATATTAGCATACTGACAACATGAAGTGTACCTGAAACTTTTACTTTACTTAAGTACACTTAAAAAAGTACTCTAGAGTACTTGTAAGAGTATATCTTCTCTCTTCCTCCGCTGTGTCTGTTTCAACACATTTTAATTCCAGCTGTCATTCTGTGTTGAGATGGACGCGCTACCCTAAAGCATGTGAAGCTCATTTTACACACAGATTATCACATCACAGGAGAGGGTCTTCTCTACGATCCCTTTGTTTGTTTACGGTCTCTAAACAACGCCATCCTGATGTTTGAGTTTAAATAGTACTGGTTAGTGTACAGTTGGTCATCCTACACATGCATGTGCAAATGGATTTATATGACACGAGACAGTCGCATTTATTGTTTCGTGCCAGTTTACCCCCTCAACAGCCACGAAGCAGTGGCCGGTTAGCTCAGTTGGTTAGAGCGTGGTGCTAATAACGCCAAGGTCGCGGGTTCGATCCCCGTACGGGCCATGAATACTTTTGGAGTGGTTGTTCCCTAAATTAGAAGATCGGCAATCCGATCCCAGCAGTCTACATGTCTGAGAGTCCTCGAGTAAGACCCAGACCCCAAATATGCTCCCTGGTTGCTTCACAGGCCCCGCCCACTTACCCTCAGAGATGAGTCAAATGCACAGAAGTAATTTCACAATGTTCACGGTATGGTTTATCTTATTTCTTTAAGGAGTTATCCGCCTCACACACGATGATAGTTCCTGCTCTGCATTCATACAGAAAGGCTGCACAGAATAAATGCACATTAACCCAGCATTAAATAGGATTTTAATAAAGGTTTGTGTGTTCAGGCTTTACAAAACAACACTTCCATTCAGTTCAGACCTGAGAACTCCTGGATGAGGATGAGGATGTGAGCAGGAGAAGAAGTTGATACCGTTGGGTTTGGTTTTAGGCAGGAGATGCTTCAGGAGTGCAGAGCTACAGAAACCCGTCTAATGGTCATTGCACAAATAAACATGGATTGTAATGAAGTTTTCTGTTTTGGGAGGGGTGTGCAGTCTATTAGTATTAAAGCGGAGAAAAGTCTGAATTACTCATTTTGACCACAAAACAGTTTTAAAAGTATATCCCCTCATCATGTTATCACTAATTTGACATTCATCTCTTAGTCACGCAATTAAAAGGTTTTGGGGGTTTCCCATAACTGATTTTGGAGACCATAATTGACAGAATACAAAAACATTTTTCTAACTTTTTTTCTTATCATAACCACACCCGGTAAGGGTCAGGAGACTGGAGTTTGTCTCAGTCAAACAAATCTCAAAATAAAAATCAAACTATGTCTAGGGTACATAAGGATGTATTCCCAGAAGGCCCCCAATCCCTTGGGTTGTGCAATCCACCGGATTTTACTCCTGAAATGAAATGTGAAATTATGACAGTGAAACAGTAAATGTTTTTTGTAAGTGTAAAATATAAACTATTGGAGTAAAACATGATATGTACAAGATGGAGCCATATCCATCAAACTTGGAAAAAAATCGAACCATCGCTTGAGAAATTTCTGAATTTTTGGAGATAAAGTTCCGCCTCGTATCAGAAAAATACAACCGCACTTTCCAAAAACCAATCCAGTTCATCCTCACACTAAATTCTATTGGAAGTATACAATTTAAAAATGATCAGAAAATACTTTTTGAGTTATTGCGCTAACACACTCTATATGTGGCGGCGTACGTGGCAGCGATGACCATCCCATAATGTCTCTGAGTCTTTGGGGATATAAGAATGTGCTTGAGGTGATTGCTCATCTTTTTTTTGTTCATGAATAAACTTAAAATGATTCTGTGTAGATAAAATGATGGATTATCTAAATGAACACAGGTTCTTAAACCAGAAAATCCAGATTGCCTTATCTTTATCTTCTCGGAATATAGGTAATAGTTTCCTGCTGGATCTTTCCGTCACACTATGGTCTCTCTATATATGTGGGTATATATCATTCTTTAGGCTGTTTCTGAATACGACGGCTGTACTGACCACTAATGGACCTCGGTAAGGAAGCGACATTGTTGTTTTCTTCACCGGCGCTGAAATGGAAGTCCATAAGCGTAATTGGGACAGTTGGACAGGAAAGCCATTGAAGCAGCACTCACACTGTTTACAGTCTTTCCAAGGGTCCAGCGTTGGTGAAAATAGCAGTTTAATAGTGCTTTTAAGAGCATGTGTGTGTCCTGGGAGCAAAATAGTAGTTGAATGAAAAGTGTTCTTTTATTGACCGCGCTGCCTATCTGTTTGGTTTCCTGCCAAAGCCTCCGAAGACACTTTGAAGAAGCTGAAACCTTAAAAAGCTCTATTTGAGAAGTGAAACCAGCAGCTGCAGTAGTAAAGTCCCGCCAGAGTCTATTTCTGCCAGAACAAATAGTATCTGCTATTAAAGCCAGGCTGTCACTGTTTGTGTTCTAACGGGCTCAGACGGATTTTCTAATGTCCTGTAAAAATATCTACCACGCTGCAACTGAAGCATGTATGGGCAGGATTTTAGTCCTTCATTCTGAAGTTATTTCCCCAAATTACAGCGACAGTATTCAAATCCTTTCCAATTCACAGAAATGTGCAATTTTCATTAAAGGTGTTTTTCCCTGTTTGCGTCGTACTTTTACGAAAAAGCTGAGGGTCGTGTTCTGAACCGTTCTGTGCTTTAACATCGACTGTACGATTAAAGGGTGGGATGATGGCGCTCTTCTATACCATCAATCTTCATCATCAAAATCATCATCAAAGATGCTACAGTATCACAGCAGACAGACGGACAGACAGACAGACAGACAGACAGACAGATAGATAGATAGATAGATAGATAGATAGATAGATAGATAGATAGATAGATAGATAGATAGATAGATAGATAGATAGATAGATAGATAGATAGATAGATAGATAGATAGAAAGATTAAGTTGAAGGAATCAGTTACCATGGTAACCAAACCAAAATCAAGCATTAGGTTGTTTTTGACTCCTCCTGCGCCTGAAGCAGAGCTGTCACTCATTTGTCATATTCTTACATACTTATATATATATATATATACGAATAAGTATATGTAAATATTTCCTGCAACCAACCAAGGAAAGAAGGACTTTCTCCTGGTAGATCCCGACGAGTCCCCACATTAAATCTATGATTAGTGAATTCTGGGTCGAAACAGAATTAACTATGTGTTTGTATCTTTTCCCTAGCTGCCTTCACGATAAATAATATATAAAATATAATTCAATCACACCTCATCACCTATAATATTCAAAGAAAGAGCAGAACAATTAAGACATACATTCCCTCTGACAAAGAATTTCTCTCTCTGTGGAAATTAATTCTTACAGTTGTGTCACGTGATATGCCATAAAAACATCACACCCTCGCGCTGCCTTCTTCCACCTCGTGTTCAAACACAGTTCACATTCACATCTGTTACCGCCTCCGCTGCCATCTCATTTATACAGAGGGCTTGCATAAAGTTCTTCACTGTGCCGGATTATGTAAATCCTCAAAACTACCTCCCATCCTGTCTGTGTGTATGGTAAGTAAAGTTTTTTTCCGTCTGTCGACAGCTTCACGGTACACCCTTGTTTTATTTTGGCTGTGTGTTTGTGTCGTTAAACAACTTCCTGCCTGTCTCTTGCTTCACCGCTTGTTGTTTGTTTGTGTGTGTCTGACTCTGCATGTCTTTCCAGGTCAAATCAAACGCTCGGCTCAGAGGGTCCGATGAACAGGGACTGAGCCAGCAGTCAACACGACAGAGGAGAGAAAGAAAAGTGTTTCTTAGAGAGTTTGGGGAAACAGAGAGAATCAGGGGATTATTTGTCACTCGCTTCCTTCTCCTTTAGAATACTTGACCTTTACTCATCTCTCTCTCTTTCATCGGTCCTCTTTTCTCTTCCTCTTCCTGCTTTCTGTCATTTTGTCAGCCAAGTGACTTCTCCACCTCCCCTCTACACACCACTGTCCTCCAGCTTTGTCTCAGGATGGCGAACACTCCTGATCCGGTTTCATGATAAAGCCACACAGCCTGTGAGAGTGAGGAAGCTTTTAGTGGCGCCTCTTATCTCGCCTCTTTCCGACGCTCGCAAGTTGAAGTGCGGCTGAAAGTCCGGAGGTAGAGCGCTCATCCACTAATTTGGAGGGTCAGTAGTTAGATGCCCAGCCCATGAGGTCTACCTCCAGAAGTTTCAATGAGCAAGATAAAGAACTCCTAGGTGCCCCCAATGGCTGCTCCATTGGTTTATGAAAAACTCAATGAATGGTAATGGCTCCCGATGAACTGGTGACACCTTGTACGGTAACCTCATACAAGGTGTCACCCCCGTATAAAGGGGTGAATGTTGGCTCAGGTTTTAAAGGCTTTGGGTGGTCAAACTGACAGCTGACTGGGAAACGTCTATATACCAGTGGGGACCTGGTGGATTTCACGTCGGGCCTTCAGAACTTTTCATGTTGGTAAACACTGACTATATACTTTTTGGGCGAAGCCTAATTGGTGGCAGAAAGTGACAACTCTGCATTACCGGCAACATCAGGAAGAAAAAATACTAACTGGAGTATGGATCCTCCAGACGCATTCTCCAATTATTTCAAGGGTTTTCACAATAAGAGACAAGCGGTCTCACAATAATGAGTTCACTTTTAGTAATGAGGTGAGATTTCCTGAGCTGTATTCACGCTGGTCAGTCGATCAAAGATCCAACGAAATGGCCGACCGTGGTCCGATATCTTCTTATACCTTGTGTATCATCTATCATCTATCCCAAAGAAACACTGAAGGCACACAAATCTCTTGATGCATACAATTCTGGTACTTTGCTATCTTGTCAAGGACAGACCAAGATTTGGCAAATTGTATTATGTATAATGGACCGACGTACTGAAACAGCATAGACAAAGACTGACTCCGTCAAGGATGTAAAACTGTTCCACAGTACCACATGATGCTGCAGCACTAATACATTTCATTTCAATAATATCTCGCAATAATTCCTCACATTTACTCATGAGATCATAAAGAAAGCAACAAATGCAATAAAATGTAATAGGATTCAGCAGCTTTTCTCCCAGACTCCAGCCAAGCTGCTGACATGAACATATGTGAATGAATCTGGACCTCATGAACACCACGACAGCAGCAAGCACCAAAACAAGCAATTATCAACCGATATTTAAGACACTGTTCTTCAGCTGAATACCATCCTTTCTGTCTTCAAAAAAATAATTCCATATCCAAGTTCTGACACTGGTGAATTTCAGGTCCATGGAGGTCCTGTTTGTCTGATAAGTTTAAATTTGTTGAAAACGAGCGCTCGCTGAAGAAGGGGGTTAGGGTTAGGGTTAGGGTTAACCCCTAACCCTAACCCTGACGCAGGATAAGCCTATCTTATCAACACGCCCTAACGGTCGATTACAAGCAAGTTACCTAGGACCTGTCATTTTCTAAACAAACCCAAAAGGCCGGGCCTTCTATGCTGGTTCTGAAGTCGTAGCCAAACAGTCGGCCACTTCCAACCTTTTCCCTGCCTAGCAACAACAATAATAATAATAACCCTGTTTTCAGGATGGTAACCATTTCTCTTTGGCACCAGAACTAAAACAAAATGAGGCCAAAATTAGAGTAAGAAAAGAATAATTATTTAATGACAGAAAATAAGTATGACATTTGAAATGTAGATATGTTTGGCCCTCTCTAAAGGCCTACAAGGCCCTCAGGGTCCCTTCACTGCTCTGCAGTCAGTAAAGCCTCTTTAATGCAGGCCGGTTGTGCGTTTATTCCGGCCCACCCTTCCGTGTAAACACTAAGGAGGCGTAATGAGGGGTCTGAGTTGTTCCCCTTCAGATATGGGAGAGGAGGTAGTCATTAGGTGGGTTTACATCGAAGCCTGATTCCAAATAGATTCGGAAAAGGTGCCTGATCAGAAAGACAATGCTGCATGTAAACACTCCTCTCTGAAGGAGATTTCACTCCCTTGCAGGGAGGTAGTCTAAGTCCTTTCGGAAAGACACTGCTGCATGAAAACAGTGTTTCGGAATGATCCCTGGTGAGAGTCTGCCGGCGGCGCTACTCACGTGTTATACGCCGGCATTTAATGATCTAGACAGAAGCAGAGGGTTTGTGTTTAACGCAAATTCTCCAAAAGGAGAATAACGGGGGGAAAGTAATATCGAACTCTACAAACACGTCCAAGAAAACCCATCAGGGGCGATTGACCGATAACAAGCGCTGAAAAACTTTGAAGACGCTGATTTCACGATCGGCGACCTGTGTTTAAGCATAAATCCGACTAAAATCAAGTGGATCGGACCCACTGAGTTCTCTTTTTGCTGAGCATGAGTGAAGTACTGAAGGAGTTGGGATAGGCTCCAGCTCCTGCGACATGAGAATGAATGAATCCAACAATGTCATAACGTGAGTGTGGGTTATCAGGATGAAGACCGTGATGAGGGGTTTCTGCTCTACACGTTACGGACGATATTAAACTATTGAATATTGAACACCGACCTTTATGGGGACCAACATCACATTTTCTGCAACAATTAATGAAGAAATTAAAGACCGCTGTGAAAGTCTCTGGTCATTGGTGGATCCGGGGTTTCAGAATAAAAGCGCTTGATGAGGAGTTTCTGCTTTTTCATGTTTCGTAGGTCGATTGATTAAGTAAAATTTCTGGTGACTTAACAACACAACAACGTAAGGATGATGTAACGTTAGTCAGATTAATCACTCAGAGGTACGGCAGCGAAGTTAACATGAGTTTTTATCAGCTGTTTCTTCATTAAAGGCATCACAATCCCAGAAAGAACAGCCCCGATCACGCGGTAGACGCCCACCCTCTCATGAAACTCTCATCTATTGGTCGCTTTAGCGCTGGGTCGCCGCACGTAAACACCAGTTCTGACCAAACCAATGCTCATTTAAACAGTCACTATAGGAATTCTCTTACGGGTTGATTTCGTTCTAAAAGGAGTAAAGTGTAAAACCCCTATAGAGGACAGAAAAGGGGCATTCTGTCGACGTATCATGCAAGTGACCCTCCAGCTACAACGCAGGGGATTATTTTTTTTCTTCAGGGATATGCCCTTGCTTTCGGGGACGACAATTCAGGCCTAGTTTGTATGCTGGATGATTTGATGGGACCAAAGTCACCTTCTCTGTGCCTTCATACAACGTTTTTTCAGTGGTCGTCCTATATGTAACAAATATACTCGTCTTCTTCAGCTGATATCTAGACATGGATAAAAGTATGGGTGATCAGCGGTCTCCTCCGACCCAGTGACGAGATCTACGGACCTCTTTGTTGGAAGTTCTAAGATCTCTATATCAGAGTTTGAGACTGACTTCATACGAACCTAAAAATATATGAAGATAAAAAGTAAATATGGGTGTGGGTGGAGGTTTAAAAGTGCCGGCACCAGTCACGGGTGAGAGATCATCTTCAGCTGAACATGAAGCAGGGATAGAACATTCCCTTTGGTTGTCAGCATGATGTGTTGTCATGGAAATGGCTCTTTTTATTAGTAGTTGTATGTGTTTGTTTGTACATCAATTCAATTGAAATTGTTTTAAATGCAGACAGTGTATGTGGAGAGAATAGATTAAAAGCAGAAAAGAGAGAGGAGTGAGATTAATGAAGGAGAGGAAGAGGATGAAGGATCAAACATCTCTTCTGCTTCTCGCTGTAAACCAGACTGAAGCCACACTGAAATGGACAAATTAAAGTTGAAAAGGTGCAACGATACTGTGAACATCTTGTCCACTCTGGTGTTTTCAGGTCATTAAAAGTTTGTGGAACGAGAATATTCTCTTTTATAAACTCACTATTGATTATCTTTAAGTGTGTAGCTTTATTTCTTTGACCGACAAAAGGTATATTATTCATTCCTCTTCTTCTTATTGCTTAAAAAGGACAAAATGACGTCCATGCCTGACACTTATAGTGTGACGTTTTCTGCATATTAGCGGCTGTTATTCTGTTATTATACAGTAATAGAGCTCCCATTAACAAAAGTATTTTTCTCAGCCACCATCTCCATGTTGTCACAACAAAACATTAAAAGGCTTTATTGTCACAGCCGGCAACAGTTTTTAATCGAATTAAGCCTTTTTCACTCATTGGTCCTCCTCTTCTTCACCTCACCTCGCCGTCTTCTTCTGCGCCGGTTTTCAGATGATGCAATGCGCACAACTTTGTGCGACAATTTGTGAATACAAATAAGATTGATTGGCGGGAAAGACATAAACACAGCCGCTAGCTCCATAAATAAATCGTGTTGGCAATTAAACTGGAGAGAAATATCTTAGGCATAAACTCAGGGGCAGGAAATGGTCAAATAATTGTACATTCGGGGAATTTTGGCAACACTGATTGTACATCGTACATCACAGAGGGTGAAGTAATCTGGAGAATTAAACAATTATCGTACATCTGTTACCGCCGGCAAATGAAAGATTCTTTTCCCCCTAGTTATAAAGTCATTTTCTGCCTCTAAAGACCTGCAGGTCAGCAGTGAACCTTAATATTTTAATCTTCAAAGTTTATAATGTCTGTCTGTTCATTTATTTACTCATTTACCGAAGCACTCAATTCAAACATTTCTAAATGTTTTTACAGCAAATAGCGACATTAAAGTCAGTCTGAGGTGTGAATGGAGCCATCACTGATCGGCTGTGATGTCATCATCTGAAGCACAGAGAATAGATAGATAGATGGACAGGAACCTCCTTTTCCAGCTCAGATGAAGTATGTTGAAGTTAAGGAGGCTGACGTTCAAACGCTTTCCATCCGTCTGCCGTCACACCAGTACGGATGTCATCGGGTTGGTATCGAGTTTGAAGAACAGAGACCGGCTCGCTTTTTAACGACATCTGTCATTAGCTCTGCAAAAATATAAACAGTTTATTTCAGAATGTTGTTGATTCAGACTCTTTCTTCTTTGTTGATCTGCTGCTTTTCTCTCCCTGTTTTCCAGCTATTTGGGAAGCCAAATGTTGCAGGACAGAAATAAAGCAGAAGAGTAAACCTGTGGCGGCCCCAGATGAGTGGTCCTGGTGGGTCTGCCTGTACACCTGTGCTGATGTCGGCGTGTACAGGTACTGTTTGTCGCCTCAGGATAGTTCATCAGTGTACGATTCTGTTGGACCATGACTTCATGGATGGTTTGGTACACGTTCCTTTGCTTTTTCCTCTTTTGTCTCTTCCTTTTCTTGTTATGATCCACAGTGTCTTATTTGTCTTATTATTTAGGGGGGGCTGAATAAGTCTTGAGATTTTCAGTGGAGATCCTTCAGTGGAAGTTCAGCCTCCAGCAGGTCGCCGGCTACGTCAGATGTTCTCAACGCAGCCCTGCGGACCTCCTGCAGGGGCTCGCAGGCTTTCGCACCTGCAGGAGGTCCTTCAGAAGTCGGGCGTAGGCAGGCGGTGATGAGTTTGAGTTCACACGCTTCTCGTCGTCCTCTCCTTTCTACATGGTAGCCGGTTCTTCATAGATGCTCTCACCCCTCCATCAAGACTCTGACTTTGTGTCCCTCATGTCCTTTGTCTTCTCAGTTTTCACACTTTTGCCTTGTCCTGGATTATCCTTTACTTTTTAAATCTGTTGCTTTGAATTCTTTTCCATTTCCTTTTCATCTGCTCGTCTCATGGACTCACTTTCTGTTATTGCGTCCTGCGCTCAGTTCACCACGTTTGGATTTTACTGGTTATTAAATCACTGAACTGCACTTTTTCTGTCGTTCTTCTGCGTCTGGATCCTCATCCCGAACTCCTTGAAACATGATATTACAATCCAGCTTTTGAGGAATTAGCTCTGGCCTCGGTTCACATTCGGCGTTTGAGACTGTGAGTATTCTTACTTCTGTCATGGGAGCATTTCAGTGTCTTGATGTCTCTGATTGAACGCCGCCGCAGTACAATCCCGGAAAACGTGAGCTGAATCACCCGACCGCCAGTGTCATGTCCTGAAAAGTATCTTCTGGCTTTACTTGAACTGTAGCAGCTGAATGCGCTCTCCATAATGTGTGAAATGGAAATGAACTTTATTGAAACATTGTCCTCTGACGTCCTGACCTGCCTCCTCCACTGCCAACGACCCCAACAATCTAATAAAGTTCCATGATGTCATTAATCCAACTGTTACTTGTATTTATTGAACAGGTCTACGTTGTCATCCCAACAACAAGGCTATATCCCTTAATAGTCCCCAATCCCCTGCGTTTTACAAGCAATCCCCCTCATTCAACTCCTCAGATAAATATAGACGTATTTCTGGGAAGAGTGTTTTTCACTAGTGAGTAAAATATAAACTTCTAGAGTAAAATATGACATTCACAAGAAGTTGATTCATATGCACCAAATTTGGACTAAATTGGACAAAGAGTTATGGAAATCATGCCTGAATACATTATTATTCGTAAAATTGTATTTCGTAAAACTGTCCGAGTGAAATACGATATATTTACGATATATTTCCTCGAGTTGACTCATAGTCACCACATTTGGACTAAATCAGATCGTGGCATGAGAAATTATGGAAACATTTTGAGATTAAACGCCCTCAAGTGTTGGAAATATAAAACTTACTGTCCCCTAAATAATATATTATAATATCCTCCACTTTTCGGTGATGTAAATATCATAAACCCCTCCCCTTCCTCTCCGTAGTCAAGATGTCCCCCACTGATGTCAACAAAAGTTCAACACTCAACCTGAACTGAGCACATTGACATGTTTTAGCCTGATGAACTTGAACTTTCTGTGAAAGCACATCATTTGTTTTGATTATAGATCTAATACTGGGGTTAGTCCTTTAAACAGCAATGGAAAGACAGTAAGAGAAGAAACCTCCATAAAAACCGGAATCTGGACATCTTCACATTTTGACTTGGACAGATTCAGAGTGTCTTCTCTAGAGCGTGAATGTTCCAAGTGTACAAGAAGGTTATAAATTAAGAACCTATAGAGACATGTGAGTATTTTGTGATGAGAGCTGGAAGAAACGACATTTAAAAAGTGTGAACGATGCTTTTATCATTCTCTTTACGTCCTCTGATGTCAGTGTGATCCATTATCTTCTCCTTGGCTCTGTTCTCTTTCTGCTCTCCTGCTCTCTTTATGCGTTTTTGATGTTCTGTTTTCTTTCTCTTCTATAACTGTCTCCCCCTCCCCTCCCCGTTTTCTCTTTTTACCACCTCATTCTACCTCCCTCTGAGATGAGAGAGAAAAAGATAGAACAAGGGTTTCGTGAACTCATTTGCTTGTTTATTTTCAGATATTGAGGTACAAACCACTGATGGAGTCCAATCTGAAGAAATGGAAATGAGCTTCCGAAGCGATCTCCAACTTTTTATTTTATTTCTTTGACCTTGATGTACCTGCATTAACGTCCTGTCCTGGCTGTATCTCTTCCTACCCACCACAAGTCCACGGATCCCTTCATTGACAAGGAAAGCAGCGCCAACAAGAACAAACCCAACCAGCCTATGGTGAAGAAGTAAGTTTTCGCCCATCTAACCGTCCAAAAATGTTAAAGCTTTTAAAGTTGCAATGAATGAATGACTCTCCGATGCAGACCTTTGCTGTTTTGAACTCGCAATATTTAAAATGCGTCCCTGAAAAAAACTTTGCGGACCATTACGTCATGACGCTGAGCATGCGCTGATACAACTCAAACAGAAAGCTTTACGATACAGCCTTTACATGCAGCGACTGGCTATGGGAAAGGCTTTCCAAAAGGATTAAATTACTACTAATTACTAATTACTACTAATTCCAAAAGGTTCTTTCCGTTCTGAAAGGGGTGTTCACATACATGTTTACATGAATTTTCTTTCCCATTATACGTCTTTTCCGTATCTAATGGGAATAAGGCTGTCCAAGTAAACCCACCTAATACACAAATCACCTTTTGATGCTTCATTTATTCCAGGACACAGGTATAACAAAGATTTAACATGAAATACCTTGTTCCCATTCCAGCTAGAGCTCTTAATGGGCAATATTGAAAAACTTAACAATGTTTGGGTTCATAGAAAGGCGCTACCTAAGTCCAATTTATTATTATCATTTGTATTATTAAACATGAAAACCGAACAAGTGTCAAAAGACTGTCGTTAAGACACTAACTTCCTTAACACAGGAAATCCTCCAAAATAAAAGGCCGAAAACCAAAAACTCAGCTAGCTAAATAAACAATGTCAAAACCATATACTTTAAAAGGCTGGATCATCTCTAACATCCTGTTGGGCCAGAATATTGAACACTGTCATGTATTACAGCATGACAATAAAGGATCTTCATTCTGGATCATGTGTTATGGATGGGAGAACACCTTTTTATGAGGTTGAACTGTGGATAACTTGTACTTGTATGACAAAGTGATGATTAAAGCACATACTACATAACATATAATGTCAAACCTTTCATGGTACAGTTCTTCTTTTGATCAATTTATGGAACGTCATTAAACATCTCTGCAGCCCAATGAAATGTCAGTCAGTTTGGGCGTTTTTTAAATTTATTTTTAGATGGAGTATTATTGGCTAATAGAGCTTTTAAACCAAATCTAATCATATCTCTAGAAATTAAGGTATATTAGGGGGATATACTCTTGCTCTTGGGGACGACGTTGTAAGCTTAGTTGGAAGAAGGGGTCCAGCCAATGTTTGTATTTAAGAACAACACCTTGGAATTGTGATCTTCATGTCTAAATGTAGACCCCCTGCTCATCTTGGCCCGTCTTATGAGAGCTCCTCGTATTAAATGTAATGACCTAATGTTGTATAAAAGGATATTAGACAAGGACAACAGAAGAAGCATTTCTTTCTGTGCCTACTGTATGTTTGTAAGTGAGCGTGAGATAAATAGAGATTCATTCATCCACATGATGTGTGCCAGTGGGATGACTGAAGGAGTTATTTGTGACTGGTTTAATTAATGTGTCTCTACATCAGCGGTTGCTGCGTGTGTTTGTTTGTCTGAGGTTAAAACGTAAAATCTTATCCATCTAGAGATGAGTGTGTTGTTTGTTAGTGGGTGTTAATTGATGCATTCTCTTCTTTTGTCTGTTTAATGGAAAAGCACTTCTCATTAAACTGTCACTCACAAATCTGTGCACACGTGTGCCTGGAACAAGAGAGAGAGAGAAGGGGGGAGCAAAAGAGAGAGGGAGGGAGAGAGAGAGAGAGGGAGGAGAGAGAGAGCAAAAGAGAGAGGGAGGGAGAGAGAGAGAGGGAGAGGGAGGAGAGAGAGAGCGAAAGAGAGAGGGAGGAGAGAGAGGGGGCGAAAGAGAAAGGGAAGGAGAGAGAGAGCGAAAGAGAGAGGGAGGAGAGAGAGCGACAGGAGTGGGCCATTATAATGCGGTGTGAAAGGAGAAGAGAGAGGTTCTGAAAGGGGAGCAGAGAGAGGGAGAGCGCTCAGGAGAGATACAGAGGAACAGACAATTACAACAATTAGCCTGCCATTTAAAAAGCTTTCCTTCAAAGCTGTTTGATATTGAAATGAAGAAATGTGTCTCTGCGGGAGGCTGCAGGGAAATTAGACTAACAATGCACTGACTGACACACACACTCGCTCGCCATCACCTGTTGAGGCGAGTTTCCCTCGCTCTCCCAATTCAGTCACATTCAGTCATTTGAATTAATTTGAATGCCATTCCACTCAGACTCGTTCGGTTCAATAGATTTTGCTTCCGTGTCCGGGGCTAATGGTGAATTTACAGTGTTGACTAAACATGCAGACATCATGATAGAGACAACATTTTAACATGTCACAAGTTTTCTTTGATCAGCGCTGATATTCCTGCTATTTCAACCCATGAACTTAAACTATATGTAATCGTACTTCCTTGTTTGGGAGCATTTTGGCCTGTGATAATAATTAACAGTGACATGAAAGAAAAGTAAAAAGCCATAACAGCCAAAAAGCTCCCAGCAGCAAAGTGCTTGAGAGTGAGTCAATCAATCAATCTTTATTTATATAGCGCCAATTCCCAACAACAGTTGTCTCAAGAGTCACGCCTGAGTTTTGAAAGGCACTAGTGGTTGTTTAAAAGCCCTGTTTGACTCCTCTGATACCCCTTTTCCACCGAAAATAACCTGGTGCTAGCGTTGGTTCTACTTGGTTCAACTCACTCACCTCCTAAGAACTTCTTTGCTATCCATTGGCAAGGATCAAGTCCGAGCCACGCCATGACATCACCGTTTAACGTAATCGGTTCTTGGCTCTCGTCCAGCTAGAAGTTGCTGCTTGTCTGGCACCAGTTTTTAGAGCCAACATGCTTAGGCTGTCAAAAAGCAAAGAACTAGTAATAAGTCAGGCTCTGGCTCCGGAACTAGCCCTAGAACTAGCCCTGGTTGAAAGAGTACGAGAGGATGACAGCGTTGGTGAAACCAGTCGACCAGACTAAATACTTTCATGGTGGAAAGTGATCGTTTCAGTTACTGAGTGATTTTGATTTTAACCTTGTGTTTTGTTTCACTACAAAGTTATTTCCTTTTGAAGACCGTTTTTTTCAGTTAACAGTTAATTTGGTTTGGGTTTTTGAATAAATTATAGAATTGTTTATTTTTGTATACTGTCCTTATTTTTTAAAGATTCTAGTAAAAAATAACAACACCTTACTCTCACATGTCCTAGACACACCTGGGATGTAATACGTGGACGTTGTTTGGTTACCTTGACTGAATCTTGTACTTGATGTTGTGTTGAGCTCGGGGACAGTACCTGGCGGATTGGAGCGGTGGGCCCACTTTTATAAAAGGGGCACCAAAGATTTTCTTCTCCTCATAGAGGGGTCATACTGACTGGCCTTAGAAGGAGGTTTACCGGAAGAGATGGTAAGAAACAGGCTAAGAATCAGGAGGAAAGATGGACCAACTCTTCACTCTTGCTGACCTGTGGCCAGTGGATGTTGTTGAAGTACTAGGGATTAAGTTATTGGAAACATTTTAATCATGTATTTCATCACATTACTGCAAGCTTAGTGTAAAAAAGGGTCTTCTTTCCCTGGAGTTTTTTTTCCCTGCTCATTAGAGAAAGTCAACGACAGCGTGTGATGGATTAGGACAGTGTAGAGGGGGGCACAGTCCACGCCCTGCTCTGGGAGAGGCGCTCGGTGTACATTACTGTGGTCCTACGCTGCCAAGCATACCATCAATGTGCCCTCATTCCTGTAGGATGGGCTTACAGGCTGGAGGAAGATTAGAAGTCTGTGGGTTGAAGGGAGAGGCTCAAAACTGGGGTCGGGACATGATTAGCTAGAGGGGGGGACTGAGGGTACCCTCAATCAGTGCAGCTCTATCATTTTGAATACACAGCTCACATAATTTCCCTTTGTAGTTTTTTCCGATTGGTCATTTACGGTTCTCCTTTTACAGTACATCATTCTGTAGGAAACCAGAACACCAAACCACATTCTTTTTATAGTAACAGTCAAAAGTTTGGAACTTCTCCGAACCTCTGAGTCAAGCACTGAATGTGGAAACAAGCGTCCAATCAACCTGATTCTTCTACTCAGTGAAACACTCAGATGCATTATCACACTATTAAACACATTATAATATAACATAATAACAATAACATAATAATAACTAAACCAGAGAGCAAACCTCCGCCAAGGCACAACAGAACCCAAAGTAGACCCTACTGTGATCAGAACCAATCAGAACACTTTATGGAGGATAACATAGGTAGATAGATCAATAATAGATGGATGGATAGATAGAACATTTAGTCCTTACAGGAGCTCCAACCTTCTAAAGGTGATAAAAAAAAAATGTCATACTCTGTAATTGGACATATACTAGACATTTATATATATATATATATATATATATATATATATATATATATATATATATATATATATATATATATATATATATATATATATATATATATATATATATATATATATATATATATATATATATGAATATATTTGTGTGAATAGAAAATGAAGTAGTAGGAATAAGGTGCATGTAAATATAAAGAAACGGGGTGGTGTCTGATCTCCAAAGGCATACATAAATATGAATAAGGTCATGAACCAAATGTAATCACCTCTAGGATATGCCAAACCACCTCTGGGTAGAATTTCACGCAGATCTGTCTTTCGCTGTTCTGTAATCTGGCTTACAAACAGACAGAGGTAATAAATACTATCTCACAAACAAGTTATGCTATTCTTCTGCGGTGGACTCATCCCTGAGGGGCAGCGTGAAGCAGCCTGCAGGGATAGTGTGAGGTTTGAACCCGTGACCTTCTGACTGAGGAAGACTCTACCCCCTCAGCTAAAGCTGCCTGCTGATGGCACTTTACAGAGATTTTGTAAAATAACACACTCTTTTGCACCGACTGCAATGTTGAAGTTCTGTGCTAAATAAATAAAAATATATGTATTTTGCAGCATATAATATGTAAATGTTTCACCCACTCAAACTCAATAAATCAGAAAATCAACCAGAAATAGATAATGTTGTGGATAAAACATGAGATCCGCTTTCACCGAGGAGGTTTAACGGCTGGTCCCCAATTTTGAACCGCCTCTTTACTTTCAAAAAGACAAAGAGCTCCTCACTAGAAAAACTGGTCTGGTCAAGAGGCCGGAACCGGTTCTGTCAGTGACTGGAAATGGGTTTATTGTATCCAAGAAAAGCTTTGTGATCGGCGTTTTTAAAAACAGAGAAAAGAATGGAACTAAAAGATGGGACCATATGAGGAGAGGTTCTTTATGCTCAATGTTTAAGACGCGATTTTTCTTTTCCAGAACTTTGATTTTTGGACTTTGTCTTCTGCTGTTGCATTTTTGCTGCTGTCAGAAATGTTTGACTCCCCACTGCTGTCTTGTGGACGAATCGATGTCAACATAAAGAAGTCATAGATGGTTAGAAAAATAAATCATTTATTCATCCTGAGGGAAATACAGGTGGCCAGAAACACCTGATACAGATTCACGCATTACTTAGACCATAATTGGTCTAAGTAATGCGTGAATCTGTAATAATCACAGCGATTTTGACGATTCAGCAATACAATACACATACTTAGGTAGCTGTGTGTCTAGGTAATACTGTAATAATCACAGCGATTTTGACGATTCAGCAATACAATACACATACTTAGGTAGCTGTGTGTCTAGGTAATACTACTTAACTTAATCTAGCTAGTATATAAAGTTGTTTCCAATAGTGTGGGGTCGCTTTATAGAAAGCAGTGTAACATTGACATTTATAGGAACTAATGGACAAAATGTTTGAGATTGGGCGTGGCTCTAGTGCTTCTAAGCGATCAAACTGGTTCTTAGAGGGTTCAAGCGGGCCACGGTGGCTCTGGAGGTAGAGCGGTCGTCCACTTAGCTTAAGGTCGGTGGATCGTTCCTGGCCCCACCAGTCATGTCAAAGCCCCCTTGAGCAAGATAATGAACCCCAGCTTGCTCCGTATGGCTCTTCCATTGGGGTGTGAATGATGGTGTGAATGGTTACCGCTCCTGATGAGCATGTGGCGCCTATGTGGCGCCTCTATCATCATTACATGAATGCTTGTGTGAATGGGTGAATGCTGACTCGTGTTGAAAAAACGTTTTGAGTGGTCGAGCGGAATAGAAAAACACTCTATGAGTACGGTCAACATTACAATCTTGTTCTTGTCATGTTGTTCTTTTGCTGGAAAGCACAGAGGATTATTTAAAAGACCACACTCTACCTTAAAACCCCGTGTTACATTTCACACCATTTTTAGTTGGTGTTGATATGCTGTCATACCATCTAAAACCTCCTACTGGTGAATGTTGAGTCGCTGTTTTGTGCCTCGGTGCTCTAACAAAAGCTAGTGTCTCTATTACAGCCTTTCTATTAATGTGAATAGTTAATAGGGGAATTGTTACTTATATAAAGCTGTGATCTGCATTCTTAAAGAGATTGTTTGTGCAGCAGGGAAAAGAATGCAGGAGATGTGACTGTCTCGAAGATGTGGAGCTCAACATTAATCTGACATCGAACAGAAGTAGGAGGCAAACGCTGTTTGTGGGCTGCTGCTGTCCAAACTGCTGCATGAGGAGGAGATGGAGGAATGGCTGGATAGAGGAGTAGCTGTGTGTGTTAAAGTTCTGTTTCACTGGTCGGTGCAGACCCAACTGTAGGGGTAATAGAGGTCACAGAGATTGTAGAGACAGATAGATAGAACCAGTGTGTTCGAGTTTTCTCACTGCTGTGGCATGTGTGTGTGTGTGCATGTGTGTGTGTGTGCATGTGTGTGTGCACGTGTGTGTGTGCACGTGTGTGGTTGCATGTGTGTGTGTGCTTGAGAGTCACAACCCATTAGTCTTGATGGAGTGGGGCAGCAGTGGGGGGTCACACCAAGTGACCAACTGTGTTTATCAGTAGTGGGCCTTTGTCTTAGCGGGAGAGTTCCGTCTTTGGTCGCATATGTATGTTTGTTTGTCCTTTCTGCTCCAGCGGTTCTTAAAAGTTACTTTTCCACAAAGTGTTTTCTCTCTCTTATCTCTCTCCCCCTTTATTCACCTTGTGTTTTTCTTTTTTTGTTCCCGACAGGGTGGCTATCATGCCGCTGATTGACAATCTTGGCTTTCTATTCAAATGTCGCCCTCTCTGAACTGACCGACTGGTTGGGTCAGTGGTTCTGTGTGACTATGTGGTGGACGTATTGACAGGCTAACTGACCAGCTGGATGACTAAATGGCTACTAAATGCCCCTTTCAGATGCAATTCTTCACTGACCATTTGTCTTTTGTCTGTTTTATTGCAGCACCATAAAACTCTGGAGTGAGAGAAAAACCCTAAAGAGATGGAGCTGTAAATAGAGAATACGTGTGTGTGCGTGTGTGTGTGTGTGTGTGAGAGAGAGAGAGTGTGTTTGAGGCAGAGTGAGAGAGATGCTTCATTAAATCCCTTGTATTACATCCTGTGCCTTATTCTGAACGCGTCCAGGGCGATAAAGAAGAGAGGGAGAGGCCGATGCAAAAGTGGGAAACATAAAAGATGGAGCCGCATCGTTCTTTTTCATTGTCATCGACTTTCTCCGTCTCGTCTCCACAATATTCCTTCCTTTATCGTGCCAATAAATCTGCAAAATCTACAATTATATCACTTTGATGCATGGTTCTGACAGGGTGGAAGCTTAGGAGAGAATGGGATTGGAATAGAAAGAGCTTCAGAAAACCCAGAGATGGACTGACCTCAACCCCGACTCATACTGCAGGAGGATCAGTCCCATTTCAACCCGCTCCACCCTCACTTACGACCAAAGGAGAGGTCCGGTCTGGTGTCGTTGTCTGGCTGAAATGATCTGCTAGTTTGAGGTCCGGTCTTGAACGTCCCTATCAGCTAGTGGATTATGGATGTTGCCCAATGATTGTTATAAAAATCGGTTTAAAATCATGGTCTTATACAAATACGGTGGATCAGCAGAGTCAATAAGAGACCAACCACAGACGGATCAGTCCACCAGAGTAGTCCAGGACTGATACAGAATATGTCCATGTTTGAGGTCCATGAGAAGATAATCAGTGTGTGGATGGATGGCAGACTTCCAAAAGTGCCATCCATGACTCATGACTCATCAGAGACACAAACATTTGAAAAGCCTTCAAAGTTTAAAGGTCCTGTCCTCCAGATTGAAACTTATGAATCACATCCACACATTCATCCCTATCCCAACCCAAGAATCTATGGTTACCATCGACAACCGCATCAATGTCCTGTCAACTGACGAGGCTCCTTCAGATAGAGGTGATTAGAATCTGAATGTAGGGTACCCTATGTACTCGCTAATTCGTTCAATGGCTAATGACGAGATAGCGGGACGACAAAGAAGCTGAAGAACTTCTGAAAAATAATGTAATGGTTCCTGACGACCCCAAAAAGCCCAAAATAACCACACTACACTGACAGAAATGATCGAAAACCCCAATCTGGTTTTGGTTTGGGTGCTGCTAAGGGGCGGGACACAGTGGCCACGCCCCCCATGGAGATATGAAGGACTTTCTCCAATCTAAGGTTAAAAGATACACATTTTGGACTGAATTCATTTAAAACCCAACTTAATGAATATTAAATTACATTTATTCAAAGAGATACTCGCACATTTTAAACACTGTACCTTTAAGTGACGAGGACTAAGTAACTTTTTTTGTGATGCATGCCTTCCCTTCCCCTACCGCCAACACCGAAGAGAAGAACCTGCTACAATGAGATACATGAGGAATGCCCTCACAAGGAGAGGATAAAAAATCACTGATTTACACACTAATGTATTCACACACACACACACACACACACACACAGCCGGGTTTCCTTAATCATGCTTTATGCCCGATCTATTCTGGCTGAGCTCTTTATTATAGACAAATGAGAGAGAGAGTGAGAGTGGGAGAGAGAGGATGAAAGATGTTTAAAGCATTTGTATGCCGTCTTTTTATCAGAGAGCAGGACAGGAAAAGTAGAAATGGAAGACTGAAATAAAAGAGCAGAGCGGCGGCGCTTTGGGAAATACAGCAGGGAGGAGAAAAATGCCATGGGAACAAAGGAGATGATTAAAAACAATAGAAAGAAAGAGCAATGATCATAAGGAGGGAGAAGGACAGAAGGAGGAGTTGGAGAGGACAGGCAGACTGATCAGCCGTAACAATACAACCACTGACAGGGGAAATCCGAATAACGTTGATTATATGGTTACCGTGGTTACCCATCAGTGGCTGGGTTGTGTTTGGCAGCAAGTGAACATTTTGTCCTTATTGAATGTTTCGGTCTGCAGGAGTTGATGGTAAATATATGCAAATGCATGTTTATTTGTGTTTTTGTTCTTACTCCAGCACAAATATACTGAGACAAAACAATGATTTATTATCACTGTCAATGAAAACACAAGTGGGAAAGATAAGAATAAACCAACTTTACAGCAAATACGTTTTTGACAAATGTGGTCAAGATATCAAATACCATCATTCTCGATTCTTATGTCAATATCAAAGCAAAAAAAGTATCTTAATTTGACATTTGCCCCACCGGTGCAGTAAGAAATAACTTTTTTGTTGTCATACTTAATGACAGACAGTCTGTGAGTGACGGCTCATTGATCCGGAATATAAAAATGATTTCCCGACAACAATGACATTATTGTTCTATTTTTATGTTTTATGGTTAAGTCACATCCATATGTGAGATCTTGGAGTCTGTGACCCAAATTTGATCTGGAATTATGGATTAATGATCACACATGACGTGTCGTGACCCCTGCTAGAGATCTAAAGGTGACCTGACACCAACGCATGTTACACTCCCATAGTATTTGCGTGTGTGTCCATGTTTGTGTGTGTTGCTTTCTGAGTGTATTCACACACGTTTGCTCAATGTGCTCAGTCAAGCGATCCGACAGGAGTTTCTGCGCGCGTGTGTGTGTGTGTGTGTGTGTGTATGTATGTGTGTATGTGTCCTTCTGTGTCATCAACCCATTCAGTGCCACATGACTACGTTACACACTGTGTGTGTGTGTTTGCGTGTAAGTGTGTGTGTGTGTGCATCTGTCCTTCTGTGCCATCAACCCATTCAGTGCCACATGAGTACGTTACACACTGTGTGTGTGTGTGTATGTGTGTGTGTGTGTGTGTGTGTGTGTGTGTGTTTGATTCCTGTCTGTACACTTTTGTAGGGCTGGGAAATGAAACAGCTGTTGACCCCCCAACTCTCAGACGCTGTCCATCAGCCAAAGCTTCTCAATCAATTAGCGTCTGTTATATATTTTGTGCGTGTGGGTGGGGGGATGCGGTCAACCGTCCCATTGAAGCGCCGGCTCCAAATCAAATTTGCGGACCGGGAAAAGAACTGCTCATTTCCCCATCCCTTCTTATGTAGATAAGTACACACACACACACACACACACACACACACACACACACACACACACACACACACACACACACACACACACACACACACACACACACACACACACACACACAGATTCTTCGTCCAGAATCTGTTTATTTCCTGTCGGTAGATTATTATGGTAATCTGAAGGCTTCAGGTAAATCTACCAGCTGCAGGAAATAGGCTTTTACAGGAAACCGTCCATCCTTCCATCCTTCCATCCTTCTATCCATCCATCCATCCTTCCATCCATCCATCCATCCTTCCATCCTTCCACCCAGCCCGTCTTCCAGCCAGAGATCCATCTATCTATCGTTTCCTCAGCACCAGACTGAGGAAATAGGATTTTGTCCAGAAAACCACGGCGTTTGCTTCCTTCTCCTCAAACCTCCACCCATTCACTACTTCATTACTAGGATTTTCCCTGGAAATAACCTAAATCTTTATATCATCCACTCCGTCCTGCTTCTCTTTCCAACCTTCCTCCCACTTCCCTACCGGTACATTTGTAACTACAACGTTACACAGATCCTCTGGCAGCTCTTTATATTATTTACTTCATCCAGAGGGTAATCCGGCACCATTGTTGCTTTCTTCACCTTCGTGGGTGAAACTGGTCGACTCGATCCCTACAGACAGTTTGATTCACGTGGTTATACTTGTATCAGCAAATATTCGGATCCTCAGATGCGTATTTGGTTCAGTTTATTCTGCTTACATACTTGCTATTGGGTCACTTGTAGTGATCATGGAGTCTCCAAAAGTAGAATTGGAGCCAGAGTCTTGAGTTCTCAGTGGAACCATCTCCCAGTCTCTAGTCGGGGGGCCGACACCCTCGCCACATTTAAGAGCAGGATTAACATTTTCCTTTTCGATCAAGGTTATAATTACTGCTGGCTTAAGCTAACTCTTAGCCATGTCGCAACAGCTTTAGACTGCTAGAGGATTCCCATGAGGCACTGGGCTTTTTTCCCTCGCCCCTCTGCCTCTCTCTCTCCTACTCTGGACATCAATCAACCATTAATGCATGTTACTAACTTTCCCTTGAATCTTTGTGCTTTTTCACGCCGCAGAGTCACATGTATCATTATTATTACTATTATTATTATTATTATTATTATTATTATTATTATTATTATTATTATTATTATTATTATTATTATTATTATATCCACTTCTCCTCATATCCAGGGTCCGCTCCAGACGTCCCTCTCCCCAGCAACATTCTCCCCCGACCCCGACTGATAGAGATACAGTACAGATATAGTACAGTTAGTATCATTATTAGTAGTAGTAGTAGTAGTAGTAGTAGTAGTAGTAGTAGTAGTATAGTGGAAGTAGTAGTTGTATAATAGTATTAGTACTAGTGGTAGTAGTAGTACTAGTAGTAGTAGTAGTAGTTGTAGTTTTATAGCAGTATTAGTACTAGTAGAGAAGTAGTAGTAGTAGTATAGTATAGTATTAGTACTAGTAGTAGCAGTAGCAGTAGTAGTAGTTATAGTAGTACAAGTTTAGTATTATTAGTACTAGTAGTAAGAGTAGTATAATAGTATAAGTACTGGTAGAGAAGTAGTAGTAGCAGTATAGTAGTAGTACTAGTAGTAGTAGTAGCTGTAGTAGTATAGTAGTATTAGTAGTAAAGCAGTATTAGTACTAGTAGTAAAATTAGTATAGTAGTATTAGTAGTAGCAGTAGCAGTAGTAGTGGTTATATTAGTACAAGTATAGCATTATTAGTACTAGTAGTAAAAGTAGTATAGTAGTATTAGTTCTATTAGATAAGTACTAGTAGTAGTAGTAGTTGTAGTAGTTGTAGTGGTATAGTAGTAATAATAGTATATTATTATTAGTACTAGTAGTAAAAGTAGTACAGTAGTATTAGTACTAGTAGACAAGTAGTAGTACTAGTAGTAGTAGTAGTTGTAGTAGTATAGTAGTATTAGTAGTATAGCAGTATTAGTACTAGTAGTAAAAGTAGTATAGTAGTATTAGTACTAGCAGTAGCAGTAGTAGTAGTTATATTAGTACAAGTATAACATTATTAGTACTAGTAGTAAAAGTAGTATAGTAGTATTAGTTCTAGTAGATAAGTACTAGTACTAGTAGTAGTACTAGTACTAGTAGTAGTTGTAGTGGTATAGTAGTATTAATAGTATATTATTATTAGTACTAGTAGAGAAGTAGTAGTACTAGTAGTAGTAGTAGTTGTAGTAGTATAGTAGAAGAAGAGAAGAAGAATCCTTTATTAGTCACATAGTCATACAGTACAACATAGTGAAATTACTTCTCTGCATTTGACCCATCCCTGAGGGAGCAGTGGGCAGACCCTCGTGTAGCGCCCGGGGAGCTAAGGATTCAGGGTCTTGCTCAAGGACCCTACGACAAGTACACCCTGGTGGGATTCGAACCGGCTACCTTCCGATCTTCTGATTGGGAGACGGCCGCTCTACCCTCTGAGCCACAGCCGCCCCTAGTATTAGTAGTATAGCAGTATTAGTACTAGTAGTAAAAGTAGTATAGTAGTATTAGTACTAGCAGTAGCAGTAGTAGTAGTTATATTAGTACAAGTATAGCATTATTAGTACTAGTAGTAAAAGTAGTATAGTAGTATTAGTTCTAGTAGATAAGTACTAGTACTAGTAGTAGTAGTAGTTGTAGTAGTAGTTGTAGTGGTATAGTAGTATTAATAGTATATTATTATTAGTACTAGTAGTAAAAGTAGTACAGTAGTATTAGTACTAGTAGAGAAGTAGTAGTACTAGTAGTAGTAGCTGTAGTAGTATAGTAGTATTAGTAGTATAGCAGTATTAGTACTAGTAGTAAAAGTATTATAGTAGTATTAGTACTAGCAGTAGCAGTAGCAGTAGTTATATTAGTACAAGTATAGCATTATTAGTAGTAGTAGTAAAAGTAGTATAGTAGTATTAGTTCTAGTAGATAAGTACTAGTACTAGTAGTAGTAGTAGTTGTAGTAGTAGTTGTAGTGGTATAGTAGTATTAATAGTATATTATTATTAGTACTAGTAGTAAAAGTAGTACAGTAGTATTAGTACTAGTAGAGAAGTAGTAGTACTAGTAGTAGTAGTAGTTGTAGTAGTAGTTGTAGTGGTATAGTAGTATTAATAGTATAGTATTATTAGTACTAGTAGTAAAAGTAGTACAGTAGTATTAGTACTAGTAGAGAAGTAGTAGTACTATAGTAGTAGTAATAGTAGTAGTAGTTGTAGTGGTATAGTAGTATTAATAGTATAGTATTATTAGTACTAGTAGAGAAGTAGTAGTACTAGTAGTAGTAGTAGTAGTTGTAGTAGTAGTTGTAGTGGTATAGTTGTATTAATAGTATAGTATTATTAGTACTAGTAGAGAAGTAGTAGTACCAGTAGTAGTAGTAGTTGTAGTAGTAGTTGTAGTGGTATAGTAGTATTAATAGTATAGTATTATTAGTACTAGTAGTAAAAGTAGTAGTATTAGTTGTAGTAGTTGTAGTAGAGGAACCATAACCACTCACACACATGTTGTGTGTAAATCATTCATGTTTACCTTTTACTTGTCATACTAACCTTTAATTTTTCCCATGATGCTCTCCTGTGCACAGTTAAGTAAAAGCGTTCTCTTGATGCTTTAAGTCACGTTTTATTTCTCACAGATTTATCATTCCCTGTGAATGTTGAGCAAAGTTTTCCAAATATGCCACCTCCCATGAAGACCAAGAGTCTGGAGATTTTCTCATCAGTATAAATACCGGCTATCTTTTACACATGCGTTCATTTCCCTGTAAACTAGCATCAGATGCTACATGAGTACATTTACTCACTGTTTCAATGCTGGATGACAACCTTAAGCTAACCACTGCTGGTTAAACTTTCTTTGAAGGATTTTTAATTCTTATAGTCATGACCTCATGACCTCTACACATTCTCGGTAGGAGTAAATAGCATGAGGTCAAACTGTCCTACCTGTGTGAGGCAGTTTAAAAGGCTTCTGTACATGAGTAATGGGTAAGAAACAGGATGGAGTACACAATTATACACAAGCTTTCTTCACGGGACTCAGTTTTCAAACACGTGGCCGCTGTCCATCACTCCACACGCTGAAGTGGCCTGAAGACTGGACATAAATTCTTCATGGATGGTTTGGTGGAGAACTGCTTGTGGGCCCTGATAAGGAACTTGGTCAGGCTCAGGGAACTCCAGCTGCTCAGCATTCCTCTCTGGTTCTTGTTGATTTCACATATGTGGAGCAGAACACAACAGCCAACAACAACAAACTGGAGAAATGTCATTTCTCTTGGCCGGGAACCTCCAGTGACCTTTGAGGCATCCAAAGGCATTTCCTATCACCATGCAAGCTGAGCTCCAGTGATAGTTGAAGGTTCGCTACAGTAGAACGAGTGCATGATGGGGAGGCCCTTCATCAGCCCCTCTCTGGTGGGGTTTCTGGGTCTCAGACCATGCCCACAGTGACTTCCTCATCAATGACACATTATAGATTTGTATTGGGGAGGGCATCATAGATAAATGACAACACTAAAGCTAGTTCCTGGTTAGATTTTGAGGGACTGACATGTACGTCACACTGCTTCCTATGGGCTCAAGCATCAAACAAACCTCATGGGTGTAAGGAGACCAACCCACACATCTCTGCAAGGCTGGGGTAATAAAAATGAGTCTTTTGGTTGACATGACACAGGTTTACAGTTAAAATGAAAACAATTATAGCACAGGTGGGGATTCAGCACCTCTCAGAGAAGAGCGGAGCACCACTTCCTGTGGTGATGGTGGGCGGGTGATGGGAACGCCTGCCATCGATGAAATCTACATGTTGAGAAAATCTGTTCATTGTCTCCTGAAGACGTGTTTCACTCAGAACAGAACATTTACAGGGGGTTGTCATCAGTGCTGAAACAATGAATCTACATTCACATGGAGTATTACACACAACTACAGCTAGAGTCCAAACTGAGGTTCCAGAGGTTTTGTATTATAGCCATGATGTGGGCCAAAGTTCTCCAAAAATGACTCATTGTCACCAAAGTTGCTTGGAACATATGGAACCTGGCGTGTCACTCCACTTCTCCTCTGTCTGTCTTATTCACTCAGAAGAACCAAAGGCATCTGGGTCACATAAGGTACGCCAGCCTTTCCACTTTGACCATCTTCCTCTTTCTCCTCAGTTCTTCAAGACTATTCATGACCATTCAACATAAATAGTCATAAGTTGGTCTAATCTGGTCGGTAGCAACGACCTGCTCTAGACATTATATAGACATTATAGAATCATTTATATTTAAAGGGTGTTTAAAGTAAGTATTTTAACGACAATGGTTTCATCAATCCATTCTGGTATTTCAGTTAATATCCACTTAAGTCTCACTGAGGCTGTTTCTACCACTGAATGATAGAAGACTGAAATCTAAACACTCACTGATGTAAGCCTTGCATATTAAAGACGACTGCATTCTTCTCGTGGCTCCACAAACAGGGACCTGCACACAAACCTCTGCGGTCAAAGAAGACGCACGACCAGCTGAGTGACCATTGCAGGCTGGAGCCAATTTGATATATTATGATGAGTGAAAAGGTTAAAAGAAGAAAACCAGGTCTGGTGTAAGGAATAAATGTGATTACTGATGTGTGTAAGGGTTGACCATAACAAGGTTACCACAGTGCAGGTAAACGAACTCCGTTATCGCTCGCATGACCTGATTTTGTTTTTTCAATGCATCTATCCCATCGGTCCTCTCCACATCCTACACTGCACTGCTGCAGACGCCTCAGACGTTTTCATGCAGATACAGTGAAACCAAACCATTTCATTATCCCTCGCTACCACCAGCCTTCTAGCCCCTGTCACACTCCTCCCTCTGTAAATCCCTCCCTCCAATCCTATAAGTATGGCTGCATAAAGGTCAAAATATTTTCCATTTCCGTCAGCTATAGGAGACGCAAATGTCACCTGCAGAATATATGAGGCCTAGAGAAGCTTGGATATGAGCTGTGTGAAGAGTGCAGTCTCAGTGTGAGAGAGTGTGTGTACTTGTAGTCGAGTGTTTCTCCTTGTCGCCTGCTCGAACCCAAACATGATATTTGTAACTAATAGTCCCCGGGTATATAAAACCAGCTGCAAACAATATTGAATTATCGCTATTAAATTCCATTATGGAAACCCCTCTGTGTAGTAAACCTTAGACACTGTGTGTGTGTGTGTGTGTGTGTGTGTGTGTGTGTGTGCGTGTGTGTGTGAGTGTGTGTTTGCTTGAATGTAATTGAGTATTGTTTACTTTAATTACAAGCTAAGACAGCAGCAAGATCACTTCAAGGTGTTTACAGTCAACATTAGCATACAGAGGCTATTCAGGAAGGCAAGACAAGCTGCCTCTCTCTCCTCTGTGTAAACAGCAGCCATTGAATGATTGTAGTAAACAAGGAAGGAGCAGAGGAAGGAAGGAAGCTGTAGTTAAGTGTATGTGTGGAAGAAGAAAGAGCAAATTAAGAGTAACTCATGTTTCTAGTCCTGTTTACACTGAGTTTTTTTCAACAAAGACCCTTCACAGTAAAACGTTTAGCGTCACACCTCACCGGTGTATGAATAAAAGGGGCGTGATGTATGACAGGAGGTCGCTAAACCTCCATCATGACAGACCACAGCTATAAACAACAACTAAAGAAGCAAACAATAATTTAACAAGCTAATCCGCCCATGACACCTCATGCGATGATCACCTGATGTGAAGTCAGGAGTAACGTGACGTACGGCGAGTCACTGGTCATGTCAGCAGGTCCACCGCTGACGTTAGCTACTGTGAGCTAGAGGCTAACTGCTAACATTATCCAAACAATCTTTGCCCTGGGAGGTACGCATCGAAGCGGTGAACGAACGGAAGCGGTCCAAGTAACAGGACAGACACACTGCGAGCGATTCAAAGTGGCGTGTAGAGGATCCACAGGCCGGTCACTGTCCATGGTCTTCACGTCGCTTGGAATCACTGAGGCTGCAAGGAGGAACGCCATCAAGTCCAGCATGGAGGCAGCTGAAAGGGCCTCCAGACGGCTGTGGCTGAAAAAGGACTGATCCGTGCTGCCGGGGCACAAACCAGGGTCTGATCCACCCTGGATGGGTCTCCTGAGTAAAGTTGTATGATGTTGAAAGATCCGGAACAACCGCAGGAACATCACTGATAGGCCAAAACGTAGCAATGGAAAAATACAATCGACCATTCCCAGAATCAGTCCAGTTCTTCCTCGCACTAAGGTTCATGGGGATATAGAATATGAAAATGAATTCATGAAGAAGTTTGTGAGTTATTACATTATTAAGGAGCTGTGGACGCGGTCATGGCGCTGACGATTCCATGATATCACAAAGTTTTCGGAGGAATGATAGGATTTCATATGGAGTTTGAAAATAACTTCTCTGTCTTTACAAATTCCCTCTGTTCCCCTTTGGCAATGTATGTTAGTTTTTCCAGACCAATACATTCTGAAAGTTCCTTTATCTACCGTTTCCTCCATGCTCTTCCAACATAGTGCCGTAGCTCTCCTAGCTTGTAGAAGTCCAAAGTCCAGTAGTTTGGTCTGTTTCTGTGTCTGTGTGGAACCACCTGGGTAGATTCCAAGCTCACACAGCCTAACATCTAGAGGGACGCTGATGTTGAACACCTCTGACAGACACTGGATGACGTCTTTCCAGAATCTGTGGCTCTTTGGACATTCCCATAGGCAGTGAAGAATGGTTCTTTTTTCATTTAGACATTGAGTACATATGTCTGGAGTATTACCAGACATTTGATGAAGTTTACCAGGGGTTATATATCCTCATCCTCATCAGCCACTTATATTGAAGTAGCTGAAACCGTGTATTAATTGATTGTTTTTGTGCCTTTAAACAAGAATCACTCCAGTCCGTTTCATCTTTGTCTTCTTCGATGTCGCCTCTCCAGGCATTTAACCCTTCCATTTCTGAATCTTTACAAGTAGACGTTAGTAAATTATAATATGTAGAGAGTAAACTTTCCCCTTCCAAGAGAAGGTCCAAGAGAGACTTCCTCTATTTTTGGTAATGGTTGGACACGCATCATCTGTCTGGATCTAGGTGACATGAAACTTTTTAGCTGTAAATATTTAAAGAAATGTTTTGGGGGAATCTGATATTTTTCACATAATTGGTTGATGGTAACCAACATGTCCATCTACAGATCTTTAATTTTCTGGATGCCCTACACTTTCCATGATCTAAACCCCCCATCTTTTTTACGAGGTGTGAACTGTTCATTACATCAGATAGGGGTGAACTGAGAGTGTGTTGGAGGGTCTCCTAGGTGTTTTTATGCAGTGTGCAACACTGAAATTGTATTTTTTGTTTGTTTTTTTTGTTTTTTTTACATCTGAAGTATATAGATAACTATGTATGGGTAACTCCGGAACAGATTATTGTTCAAAGTTTACCCAGGCTGGGGGTGAGGTTGTACAAAAGTAGTTTGTAGCTGTTGTTAGCCATAAAAATACCATCTGTGATTGGGAAACTGAAGTCCTCCCCTTTTATAAGGCATAAATAGTAACTTTAAATGGAGCATTGCTTTCCTATTCTTCCAGATGAATTGACAGAACAACTTTTGGGTGTCTACATCACCATATTCTGATTTTTATAATAGTTTATAAAACCCTCTAAAGTTTTCATTATCTCTGATGGGTCAGTAGACAAGTAACATAATAGTAACTTTATACTAAGGATTGTTTTTCCTTTAATCCTCCAGGCCAATCATTTACTTGCTTTTTCTCCTTGATCATAAAATGCTTTTTAAGTCCATATTAAACTCTTTTTCAGCTGTAAAATCATCATATTTCGCTCTCATTATAGTGAGATTACGTAGTTTTTTGGGATCATTGCTCCGATAGAATTCATTCTCAATGGTTTTATATTGATTTTCTAGTAACTGTATTTCTTGATTGCATTGTTTGTTTTTGTTACTGGTGAAGCCAATAATTTCTCCCCGTCTATAAGCTTTGAAATCTTCCCATCTAATACTGGCCGTGGTTTTGTCCTTATTTAGTGCAAAATATCTGTCTATGCAATTTCCTACAAATTATAAAAAAGTTGGATCCTTTAACAAAAATGTTTCCTTTGGAACCTGCTCAACCTTACCCAATAGATCTTCCACATGATTTCTACATGATCACTAATTATAATACCATTATACCGACATTTTTTAACTTGATGTTGTAGCTCCATAGATATTAAAAAATAGTCAATATGCGAATGACTTTTATATGAACTTGAGTGACATGAATATTCCCTGCTGTAAGGGTTTTTTATTCTCCAGACATCTTTTATTCTTAAGTCTTGCATATAGTTATGGAGTATTTTTCTGGTTTTTGGGTGAGTATTTTCAGTTCCAGGACTGGGTCCAGGGTACAGTTAAAGTCCCCATCGATAATATAGATCTCCTCCAAGGCAGACACAGCTAAGAATCATTTTTCAAAACAGGACGGGTTCATCATCGTTGGGACCAAATATATTTATAAAGTAAATTTTTTTTGACAGAATTTCACCTTTAGCAATAATGTACCTCCCATTTGGGTCTTTGATGGGTTTGGAGGTTTGAAATGGTATCGACTTGTGTATAAGAATAGCAACCCCTCTAGCATGACTGCTAACGGAAGCATGAAATACCTGGCCCGGCCATCACTTGGTCCGCAATTCTATGTCTGATGGCGTCAAAAGTGATTCTTATATGAACATAATCTTAGATTTTAAACATTTTAGCCATTTTTCTCATTCCCCGGTAATATTAGGATTCAAACTACTTCCCCGTCTTTTCCTCTCCATATATTATTATTACATTAATCAGATACATTTTTTAAGGGAACATTATGATGAAGATGTAAGTTTACACGTACATTCAAGCACTCACACAAACTTAACATTAACATTTCCTCTTGTGAAATGTAAACCCCTCCCCTTAAAACAAAGTGGATTTGGAGGACGGTGATTCACAATAATGAGGAGCAACTGGTCAGCGTGACCTCACCCGTAATACTCTATAACTAACCACAGTAGTATCCACAGTATCCAACTGTGTTTTTTCAAATTTGCATAATACTTTCACCCCTATCTAAAGAAGAGTAACTTGACTCGCTGATTCCAACGCTGTTTCCGCTTTTTGAGCACCTTTTCTGTCTCGTTAATGCGAGCTGCGGCTTCGACGATACGAGCTGCGTTGGTTAAAACTTGTTTTATCTCTGTCACTTCACTTTACAGTGCAGACACAGCATTTGTGATTCCTGGTCACGTGACACCCCCCCGAGTAGTCTCTTTGTTTTTCAAGTTTTGACTTGAAACGGGGCTCGTAGTGGTCTGAATGGAGGTAAGTATTGATGTGAAGAAAAGAAGAGAAATGAGAAAGAGAGAAAGATGGAGGGATGCTGTAACATGAGGCTCTCCCAGACCCGGTCTGAGTAATCAGCCCTCTGAGGGGTTGGAAGCCATTTTATCAGCGTGAGGTTTCCTGACCTATCTCCTTATCAGCGGCGAGAGGCCGCGCCGTCTCTGCATCGGCGTGAGCGTTGATGTGGGGCGTGATTAGGCCGGTGCTGATAATCCTATCAGTTGGTGTCAACACAGACAACAAGGGATTCCCTCATAATGAAAATCACAGATACTCTGCCTCCCTGGGCCCGAGGGATCCTCTCCTCCCACAGATGTGTCCTGAGGCCGGTTCTGATCCACCCTGCCACTAAACGCGGAGTGACGTGAAGTGGATCCTGTTCCTGGCAGTAAGTGTGTGTTTGTGTGTGCGGGTGTTTGTGTACCACTTTAGTAACTAGTGACCCGTATTTCTCTGTACTCCCAGAGTTACAGTTGAGTGACTCCCCCATAAACAGCTCTGTCTTTTGTTTCTCTCAAACAATGCTGTCACACACACGACTGTACTGTCAGCAGTTGGAAGGTAGTGGGTCGTGAAAACTGTGTTTGTGTGTTCCACATGCACTGAAGTACAGTTGGCTCCAATTACTGAAACTCTGCTGCTGGGGCCTTGAATAAAGAAGAATGGGGCGACTAATGAACTGATCTGAGGTTAGAATGATAAAGAGGAAAACAACAGGGGGGGGGGGGGGACTGTAAAGGGGTTTTGTCGAACCTCTCCCCCACTTTCCCTTCCCTGTTAGCTGTCTTGTCTTGTCAGACACTGACTGATGGGGCTAAACGCAGAACCTCAGCTGTCACTCTGAAACCATCCGAGTAAAATATGTCGGAAAAGAAAAAACCCTGAAACCAGAGTTTCTGGGTTTTTATTTTTTTTACAAAGTTCTTTTGAGGCCAAGGCATCTCGCATGGGTTCAGGTGTGGACTTTGATTAGAGCGCTCCAAAACAAAAGTTTTTGCCCCTATTATTCTCAGATACATAAGAATATTAACCCAGAAGAACCAAAACCCAGGGAAAGGATGGGAGTATTTATCAGACCGAATGAAACAGAATTCTGTACGATACATCAGGTTTTCATGGCAGACAGTTGTTGTTGTTGTTGTTGTTGTTGTTGTTGTTGTTGTTGTTGTTGTTGTTGTTGTTGTTGCTCAGGAACAAAGACTTCAACACATTGTGTCCTTCTGGTTCTTCCTGGGTTAAGATGAGCCCTAATGTTCTCCCGGGTCAGCAGTCACCTCGCCACATTCCCATGGACGCATCTTTTCCCAGTGTCTCCCAAATAGTGGGACCATGAACTCTGACCTTTATTGAGGTGAGAGCGGCCTGTTAGATCTTTTGTAACTTTTGTGACTTCCTGAATGAGCCCTCACCGTTGCATGGATTTTAAAACGTCGGCCATTTCCTAAGTGGTCAACCAAAAGTGATTCACTATTGTTCCAAGTCTTCCACCGTTTGTAGATAATGTGTCCCACTCTGGGTCTTTGGTGTGTCAGAGACGCTTTAACTAAAAACCAGAACGTTCTTTCTTTGTGTTTTAAAAAACAAAAAAACCTTCTCCACGGTGGAGAGGTCCGATCAGGAAGGGTAGGCGATCATATCCCGTCCCTTTGAAGCTGGTCATACGTTGTACCAATTTTATATATTGTTTGATTCCAGCTCACAATGTATAAATAAATCGTACACTGCCAACAACCAACAACGCCCGATTAACCCTGACAGTCGGTTCTGCTCGAGGAACTCAACACAGTCCGACATATTTGTTGTTATTCTGTCCGTATATACAGTATAATATATATATATATATATTATATGATATATCAGTAGGATGGAAAGTTTAAAAGCTGAGAAATGTGCTCAAAAGTTTTCATTTTCAAACTGTTGTCGTGTAAACGGCGCTTTAGTGATGGCTTCCTAATCCTTCCTGAACTGATATATATTTTGACTTCATTTCATTTCTACCATATCTGTCTACCTGCTGACTGTTGGCCGAGCAAGTCACAAGGTCATCACGGGCTTTTTGGTTCATTGAATATAATTATCCCACAGATTAAAACAAAAACTCACTTTATCTTCGCTTTATGCAAATTTGGGTTCCAGATTCGACACAAATATAAATGAGCTGAACACAAAGAAAAGGTTGGGAGCAGCAGATCTTAAATGTAGGACAGAACTTCATCAAGGGGAAGAGGTTTTAAAAAGACTAAAGCTGAGTAGCGGGCTGCAGACACGGAACACGTGAAAAGAGTTGTAGCGGTAAGAAAAAACAAGAAACAGCGGCAGCATTCATTCAGCCCAGCGACATTAAAAGAGTCCATCTCTGTGGCGTATCTGTCCCGGTGTTGTTCAGGAGTTGATCCGCTGTACTCCCCTCTCTCCTTTGAAAGCACAATCCTTCTGATTGCAGCCGCCGGAGCGATTCAGGCTCGTTCAATAGAAGAAATACGATGAAAGCGGAGAAGAATTTGTGCTTGGAGCTCAATCCATTTTTCACACAATCACCCACAAAAGTGGGTATTACAGACTGCTGGAAAACGGGCCCCTCTGTTTGGACTGGAAGAAGCTTTTCACCACTTTCAGAAAGATTGTTTTCTTTTCCGATGTGTCCCATATTTGACTTTAACTTCAAGAATTTAGCGGTGAAATGCAAAAGCACAAATATTTAGCTGTACAGCATGGAACAAACAAAGACACGCGTTCTGAGGCTTCATGGTGATTCATCTCATAGTATTATAAATTAAATGTATTATTATTATTATTATTATTATTATTATACGATAATATAGACTGATCATGGAAATTAGACAACCTCCCTGTCTTTTCTAAATGCATCTAAGAACAGCTGCTAGAGAATTCATTGTCTGAAAACTTAAAATCCGCTACATCTCAGTCACAGGACTGATTCATGCCCTGTTTACACGACTACAGCACTACTAAGTGTAGAGATCTTCTTCCTCCTACTCTGAAACAGTCCCACACTCACACCACAGTGTGGTGAAAACCACCTTCATGCATACAGCTCTGCAATACGGATCGTAAACACTGTAAGAGGAATGACAGGCCAGCAGTTTGTGGGGCAACGCTTCAAAATCAGTCCAAACAGTCAGAGTTTGAGGGACTATGAACAAATACTCTAGTTTCCACAGCGAGACAATATGATTCGGTCCAGATCCCATCTGATGTCTGCCACTCTTTTTTGTTTTTGTTCTGTCCATGTGTGGCTTTTGGGATAAAAAAAAACACATTTTTACAGGAATTGCAATTTTCGTGGAGCTGGTACTGGTCGGTGACCACATTTCCAAACCCCCCTAAGTATCGCTGACATGTGACATCACTGACTCTACCAGCCTCAACCTCATTTTCAGGTCTGTGCACGTCCTTTCAAGTCCCCACTAAGGAACATTTAAGGTGTTTAGTACTCCATCTACTCATGACTATAGATAATACGTCTGTTTCAAACACTGCACCTATCAAACGTCTACATGCTTCCATGCATCCTGAATGCTGACATTAAAGCTCCCCTAATGTATCGCTGCTGAGACGACAGAATCAAGAGTGACACTAAGAGGCAACGATGCACTCTGTAGTTTGATTTTACTAATGAACTGTTTTTGTTTGGATTAAAGCTCCACTGCTCCGACCGTTTCCATTGGTCCTGCTCTGATTCTTCCCTTCTGTCACCTCTGTAAGCTCTCTAGGGACAGAAGGCTCCGTCTGGTCCAGTCCAGGTCTTTTCTCTTCTTCTTTTGTCCCATAGGGAAATGGGGAGGTGACATGCAGCAAAGGACCATGGGTAGATGGAACCAGTGGCTCCTGGGACATCAGGGCTCATCCTGTCTACTTGGACCGCCTGTTCTACTCATTGAGTTAAAAAGCGGGCCGTCAGCACGGCTCTGTAAGGTTGAGGAAGATGTACTTTAAGGTCTCTGCTGCTGAGTAATTTATGCAGAGACGACATCCATGTCTACAAACAAGGAGAGAGAGAGAGAGAGAGAGAGAGAGAGAGAGAGAGAGAGAGAGAGAGAGAGTGGGGGGTTAGGAGTGTGTGTTAGAGAGAGATTTCACAGAAGTGTGAGAGAGAGAGAGGGGGGGGGGGTAACAGGAAAAACTTTTGGGATGAGAGAGCAGTAAATGAGAAAGTCAGACAGAGGAGAGGGAAATGAAAAATAAAGATGAAAGAGTGAGTAAAAGTTAAAGGATTGAGAGAATAGAGGGAAAAGGAGACAGATGGACAAAAGCTGAAACAGAAAACTGGACAATGAGTTATTTGAGAGAGCAGACATTTTTTGCAGACTCTGCTCTCCCCTGACGGCCTGCTGTGATCTCTGGACATCACTTCTCTCTAGGTCTGTATCACTGTGTGTGTGTGTGTGTGTGTGTGTGTGTGTGTGTGTGTGTGTGTGTGTGTGTGTGTGTGTGTGTGTGTGTGTGTGTGTGTGTGTGTGTGTGTTTCTCCCGCTATCACCTCTATGTCCTTGCTAATAGCTGAGTGGACTCCCTGCAGACTCTGCATTCTGTACTGTGATTATCACCCCTCAGCTGTGAATCAGCACACAATCACACACACACGGACACACACATGACACACACACACAGTGATACAGGCATGGAGACACACACAGACACACACAGACTTACGAACAGACACACACAGACACACACAGACTTACGTACAGACACACACACGGACACATACATGGACACACACACAAACACACACACATACGCACACAAGGACACACACACAGACACACACAGACAAACAACGACACACACAAAGACACACACACACAGTGATACAGACATGGAGACACACACAGACACACACAGACTTACGAACAGACACACACACAGACACACACACGGACACAAACATGGACACACACACACAGTGATACAGTCATGGAGACACACACATTTTATTGGTATCAGGAAGTGTTGTGCCTCAGAAAAAGTCAGTAACGCTCAAAACATTGTTATTTTTTTACCTCAAAAAATAGTTTTTAGTTACCATAAATGCAACAGGTGATGAGATTATCCGCCGCCGTCTCATAAGTAAAATACTCATATTTAGACGCCGATGCTGCCGTGTCATACCTCAACTTCATCACAGGAGCATTTAACTATAAGTGGAATGATGGCGACAATTTTCTGGGTTTAAGAAAAGATGAGAAAGTCATATTCTGGCATTTCAAGATAGAAATTTTTTTTTTCCGTAAATTTAGCTGGAAATAGTTACATTGAACAATTTGGATATTTTTCCAGATTCATTGAAGTGACTTTACAGTTACTTATAAAGTTGCACATGGTACACATGCATCGCTGCATGTGTATAAATCTTCACATACCTGTATGTCTATAATTGTACTCTAGTGTGTGTGTGTGTGTGTGTGTGTGTGTGTGTGTGTGTGTGTGTGTGTGTGTGTGTGTGTGTGTGTGTGTGTGTGAAAACCTCCGCGCTGCTCCTGCAGTAAATGAGTATGTCAGTGCGGCCCAAGTTAAGTGTTGACACACTAATTTACTGGGGCTTCCCGTAAGACCCGCTCAGTAATATGGCTTATTGATGAGACCACAGGGAGCGTGTCTGTGCACGTGTGTGTGTGTGTGTGTGTGTGCTCGTGCACGTGTGTGTGAGTGTGTATTTATATTGCTGGTTGTTTTCAGTGCTTGTGTTCACACAGAGGAGATGAAATATCTGCCGGGCTACAGATAAATATGGTCAGTCCACGGGTGATGTATGCATTTATAAATATTTACCCTCCCTGTGTGAGCGTGGCTATTTGTGAAGCACCGTAGGAGCTGTGGCTCACGGAGATGAGGAGAGGAGTAGAGAGGGGAGGAGAGGAGAGGAGAGGAGATGAGGGGAGGAGAGGAGAGGAAATATGATCTCTGAGATGAGATGTTAAACAGGAAATTGGACAGTGGTGAAACCTGGAGAAAACACAGCCGCTGCAGCGTCCCCAGAGTCTGGAGGTGCCAACAGGTTGATACTTCACACACTCATGCTCATATAGAGAGAAGATCTGTTACACGGAGGAGACCATCAGGCCGAGGATCCAGACGGACTTCAGAGGCATGAAAACATTTATTCATGGGCGCAGGGGTGAGGAGGTTTTGATGGAAAGAGCTGCTGGTCCCTCTGAGATCATCACATTCTCCGTGTGCCATTAATCTCAGCGCTGGATGGATGGATGGAGGGAAGCGGCGCTCACCAGAGGGATGGAGGGAACCCACAGTGGGCTAAAAACATTTGGTGATTACTTTGGAACATAACTGGACCTGATTGCAGCCTGAGCGGATCAAACTCAGAGCACACAGATATGTGCATTTTAAGCATTTTGACGTAGTTCAGTTGTGTTTAAAAGGTGTTAAATAAACGCAAACGTACCCTCAAGTTGCAAATATATGAATATTGTTAATACACATTCATGTTTTAGTATGGTATGATTTGTATTCTACTGTAGTCACATACATGCACCAATGGAAAAATTCAATCAGCTGGGTCAATATACAAATATCTCTACTAAGATGTGTGTTGGAGCCAAAGTCAGTGAGTTTTGTTTCAAAAAAGAATATTAAAAGTTTTCTCAGTCCTGCATTACATTAAAAGACATCTGTATCATATTGCTGTTGGACGATGGATTTGAAGGAAAGCGTATTTTTTGACTTTGGCAACACGATGGATCAGGTTTTGGTAGTTTTTGTGAGTTCAACACTTGTGATCGGGATCAATGCACAGCCCTCCATGTTAGCCGGTAGGACAGAGCAAAAGCTGAAGGAACTGTGATTTATGAACGCGATCAGAATCAAACTTCATTCATCTGCTCATCCTTCACTCCGCGCTGGAACGCAACATCCATGGCTGAATTTAATCACACTTTTAATGCGCGTGTTGCACCTTTAGTTAGTCTCACTATTCTGTATAAATGCTAAAATGATGAAATTTGAGTGTGTGTAATAATAATAATAATATTAATACATTTAATTTATAATGCACTATACATTTGGATCAAATCTCAAAGTGCTACAAAGTAAAAGCGATAAAAGCATCAATAAAAAAATATAGTAATAATTATATAAAAACATGACCAAAAAGCAGCAATGATAATTAAAGTCATAGGTTCTGCTAAAAAGGAAAGTTTTAAGTCCTTTTTTAAATGTGTCAGTCGTCTGTGGAGCCCTCAGATGGTCAGGGAGGGCATTCCACAGGCGAGGGGCAGTAGTTTGACCCTGTGTAAACAGCAAAAGTAGCATAAAAGGATCTTCTTGTGGCACCATTATGCAATCTATGTGTATGAAGACTGACTGCTATTACTTTAACCCTTTAATGTCCTCACTGAGAAAAAAGATATGTGGAAAAATTACATAGAAACGGGAAACGCATCAAAAGAATAACGGTGTTTGTTTTGCGGCTTGAAGCAGACTGGGTACGCTTCCATCCCGAAGGTGAAGTCCAACTTTTCTTTGGAGGGACAGAGAGGAGGAGAAGACGGTGGACAGAACTAATGTGTGGAGAGGAGAGTCAGATGAAGAACAAAATGAAAGACAATGATAAAGAAGAGTAAACAGGAAGTTTGTGGTGTGAGTAAGCGAAGAATTAACACCTGTGAAAACAGTTGTGGAAAAAAATGACGTACACATGACAGAAATGGTAAAAGAAAAACAACCTACAGATACATAAATGAAGGACATGACAGAAGCATAAACTCAGTCGTCGGCTCACCTGGAGTCGAGAGCGTGGAGGAGGAAGAGGAGGTGTGGACAGTACCGGTAGTGTTTGTCAGCAGATCAGCAGATCAGCAGGCCGGTCCTTCATCGACGCAGAGAGAGGATCACCTTACCCTCTACTGGTTTCACTGCAACACACACAAACACATATACACCCTAACACACACACCCCACACACACATACACAAACACCCACATACTCACACGCACACACCCACATACTCACGCACACACCGACGCTTACACGCACACACACATACACACGCACACAAACACACGCACACAGACACAAACATGCGCACTCACACACACACACAAACACACGCACACAGACACACACACAAAAACACGCACACACATTTTAAACTATTTTGTGTAGAATCCAGATGAGCCTTCATGATGTGTGAATAAAACCATAACAACAGACATTAAATGATCAGAACTCTGAGGAGTACTCCGCAGTGGCCGGTTAGCTCAGTTGGTTAGAGCGTGGTGCTAATAACGCCAAGGTCGCGGGTTCGATCCCCGTACTGGCCAAGGATTTTTGGGCGTCTGTGGCTCCGTGTTGGGGAAATGGAATGATCCCCTGGCTCTACTTGTTGCTGAAGTGGTTCCTCAGCTGATCTCTGGTGAATGATGGGTGCAGCGTTCAGTCATGCTGGATCTTAAAGGGGAGGTTCTGTGAAGAGACCCTCTCCTGAGCCCCCCAGAGTCTTCTCTGTTATAACTGATCCGTCGGTACTAAAGGCATATATCTGAGAAAGAAAATAAAACTCCTTCACCTAAATCCTTCTCCTCAATGATCAGAAGTCAAGATTTCTCTTCATCACTCAGTGAGAGGTTATATCCCCATCATAAGACCGGCGGTCCGATCGCAGCGTGTCATAGGGTCGTGGAGCAGGACCACTGCAGAGAATTAGGTCCACAGAGCAGCAATATGTCCCTTTTCTTAAATGAACTCTCGGTGACGTCAGTGGTGACTTCTGGGAAACCCGGCCCGCTGCTTGGAAAGCAGGGAAGGTGTCACAGATTAGCATATCCTGGTTTCACAACATACCGCAGTAAGTTGTGAGGAGGAATGCATGAAGGCAAAGTCCAGAAGGAACCGGTCCATTTGGTGAGTTGGTATGAATTCAGAGAAATCCTCATAGGTAATTTCCCACTTTTCCATTCTGAAGGCTCGCTGCCAATGTCTGGAGACTATCGCGAGGGCTACTTCTTACATTCATCATGCTCAGTTCCCGTGTGAAAGCAAAGCTTGAGCAACACTTTCATGATAGTTACAGTATTAATGATGTCACTGTCGGGACTGAAGTTCATGACAGGGAACTTAAAAGTTAAAGCTCACTCTTTCTCCTAAATAATCCACAAGTTAAAGAGCAAATGCCACAAACGGTGACTCAGCGAAACATAATATAGATATTAACACATGATTTTTAAGTGTTCTCATTGACTTGACAGATTCCAGCAGGCCGGGGCGGGTTTGGTTTCACTGAAGAAGAGGGGAGGAAGAGGGGGGAGAGGGATGGGTTACAGGGGTCGTACGAATAGACCAACGGAATGACCATGATGACTACTAGTCTCTCTCTCTTTCACTGACACACACACGCACACACACACACACACGCACACACGCACACACACGCACGCACGCACGCACGCACACACACACACACACACACACGCACACACACACACACACACACACACACACAGACCTGTCATGGAAAAAGAACTTAATACCTTCAGACCACCGGAGATGTTTGGAAACACCTGTGACAGTTTGACGGTGTGTGAGTGTGGCGGCTGGTGTGCGTCACATGTCACACTCCTGACCTCAGACCAGTCACTCACCTGTCTGCCGGTAATTGTGAGGCTGTCGCTGAAGAACCAATCAGGGAACAAGGATCCAACCTTAACCTCCTGCCGTCAGGAAGGTTTTAGTGGAAAGAACAGGATACCTGGATCGTGGACTCCAACACTAAAAAACTACTCAGATACCATAACAGCAAGATTACATCTGAAAACAGGTGAACTCATACTTCCTTAAGCTAATCTGCGTTTTAAATGTGCGGTTTCGGGCGAAGCAGAATTGTAACATCATCGTCATCAAGATGTGTTCAAATGTAACATGGTAACATCCGTGTCCGTATCGGTAACAGCTTGTACTCAGATGTAAGAACTCAGTCTGACAAAACCTGGTACCGGTCAATCCTTAAAAATATTAACTGTAAGATTATAACCACCAACAGGAGATTGAAGTAGAAGCAATATGACAACGTAAGGATCCAAACGACTTTGACAAGGGTCATATTATAAGGTCTAGATGACTGGGTCAGCGCATCTGCAACCCTGCAGGTCTTGTTGGGGGTTCCTGGTCTGCAGGAGTTGGTACCTACCAAAGTGGTCTCAGTGAGGACTATTGGTGAACTGCTGAAAAGGTGATGGGTTCCCAAGGATCACTGATAGATGTGGTGAGCGAAAGCTAGCCAATGTTGTCTGATGGCACAGAAGAGCGGCTGTAACACGAATGACTGTTAAAGTTAAAGCTGGTTCTGACAGAAAGGCGTCAGAACCCACGATGACATCACAGAAGACATATTTTGGCAGCAAAAGGTGGGACCAGTCACTGTCAGTGAGATGGTTTTAATGTTATGGCTGATTGGTGTCTTTCGCTGCCATCAGAAATGTTAGCTGTCATGTGGCGTCATCATCTTCCAGCACAGGAGAAGACGAGGTTCTGAAGGGATTTTCTTCCCAGGAGATAACTCCAGGCTCAGTGAGCCAGAGGCAGCGGCCAGATCTGCTGTGTTATTATGGTCTGCCTGTGCGTGCATCTGCGGCTGGATGTGTGCAGGGCGTGTCCCAGAAAGCCACGGCACGAGCCAAGAGCTGGTTAGTTTTTCAGATCAGAGCAGCGGCGGCCCTGAAACAAACCTCCTCCTGACATCCAGCCTGAATGACACCGCTGAGAGGAAGAGGGCGACGGGCCGACAGAGAGGGAGATTTATTCCCCCCTCAGGAATAATCCCCGGGCTGTTTGCCATTCTACCCCATTTCTGTGTGTGTCTAAGCATCCTATGCTGATCATGCCCCCCTTGTTTAAATTCTGTTTGCCACTGACCCATGTGCCCTCGGTAAAGAAGTTTTTACCCTGGCCCGCAGACAAGTGTGCGTCTGCATCCAGGAGCTCAGGCCTTATTACCACAATGGCTGCTTCTCTGCATGACAAGTGAATCCGTCTGCTCGGCTCAGATGTTACTCATCCTAATCGTTTCCACTTGTATTAGTTTATAGATGCACATGGGCGGCGTCAGACCCTCAAGCTGTAAACCAGCAGCAGGTCCCGGCGCTACAGCACCGCTCATAAAACGCCGCTGTGGGCCTCCTCTTTCTCTCCTCTCGTCTTCTCCACCTCCAGCTTTCCCTCTCTAATGGCAGAGATAGAAGGGAGAAAGTGGAGGGAGGGAGAGATAAAGGATGAAAGGAGGGAGCGATCAGATAGGAAAGGAACAGAAACAGGAGGAAATTGGTGTACGGAACCAGAGTGGATACAAATTGGAAGGTTGACTGTAAAACTGCTGGGTTAAAGATAACCCAGTTTGGGTTATACTGGTAGCCCGGTGCTGGTACCTGAGTGGGACGACCCGATCGTACACAGTAGGATGTGAGGTCTGGGCTCTCTGGACGCCTTTTGTGGTTGAGTGTACAGGGTCCCGCTTTCACACAGTTCAGATGAAACCCAACTCTGTCGCTCGTCAGCGCCTTTTTTCCTCACTGCATGTGTGTGAAGCGGCTACTCAGCTTCTGAGTTGCCATGGCGACACCACGCCTCATGTGGATAATAAATACCAAGTAGTCATAAAAGTTGAAGTCCCAGCAAGGAAGGAACAAAATAAGGCTCTTAGCCGTCAGAGCAGTGCTAGCTATCAGGTTAGCATTGGCTTACCTCCGGTTCTCTTTGATAAGTGGACCGGCCACAGTGTCCACGTCGTCGTCGCCACACAAAAGTCCATATACGCCGCCATTTTTAAAAAATTGTTTCAGCACACAGGATGGCAAAAATGATCAATGATCATTTCTTTCTTGTTAGCGCGATGCTAGCAAACAAACATCTTACTTCCACGGGGCTTTCAAATTAAACTTTAATGACAATTATCAATAGGGACAACGGACTGCAGGGTCCGACGGGCCGTACCGTCTGAGCAAACCAATCGTGAGCCTCTGCAAACGTTTGATATGTCAACATTGTCACCAGCAGCATCTAGTCAGTATTTATACTAATAATAATAACACATTGGACTTTCTATGAACCCAGGGAGGTTATGAACCATTAAATAACAAAAACATTCAAATGGAATATGAAATGTTCCTGACTCAGCTTTGTCCTCTATTTCTTACTCATCAAATACATTTTCAGCGTGTTTTTGTTCCTGAATCTAAGTTTCAATGCTAAACCTTTAATGACCTTTCATGTATGACATCAACCACACTGTAAAAAGTGTGATGATGAGGATGGAAAAATACCGTTGGCTGGTAAAACTCATTGTATTGAAAATTCAAAACTTAAATGAAAAGAGTCAGTTTATAAGTTGAAGTTTCTTCTTTAATCCACAACTTTCTTTTTACAGTGCGTGATTAGATGAAACAAGAATGTGATAAGGAAGAAGAAACAAAGTGAAATTCCAGCTTTAAAAGAAATATTTACAGTTCTACGTTCAAAAAAACCTTAAAAACCTTACATAAATATTAAACTAATTAATATTAATTAATATTAGTAAATTAATATTATTTTTTTGAGCATGATTCTGAAATAAATTAACTCCTGCAGCAGTTTACGAAAAATAGTTTACACTGTAAAAAGAGTGCAATAAATGTGAAATTATGACTCCTTTTAATTCATTTTCACCTAAAGCTTTTGGATTCTATGGTTCTGGATTTAATTGGATGTTCCCAGACAGCAATTCTTTTTTCTTCTTACAGTCCTGATAACCTGTTTTGAACAGTTTGGTTACTTTTGAGTTGTAAAACCTAATCAGAAAAGTTGGAATTGTGACATATCTTAGTAGGAATGGCTAATTCACCAAAGGGAAATGTGTGTTTCTACTTAAAAGCAGGAAAGATGTGTCATGTTGATTTATTTTTCAAACCGAGGACAAAAATTACCATAAAAGCCTGATGTGATATTCTACTATTACAGATCTCTGAGGAGGGGAAGCATCTCAAACATGATTTCATAAATGGGCTCTAAGTGCTCCATTTGGTCTGTTTTATTGATTTGTTTTTAATTCCATTGGTTGTGTTTTTGGTATATTTCGAGTCTGGATTCTTAGGGGTTAAAACAATCCGGGGGTTTCGGGTCGTAGGAGAGGCTGAGGCAGCGAGAGGGGGGAGAGGGGAGAGAGAGGGAGATGGAGCTGCTCTTTAATCGGTGAGGAGCTGTACGGAGGCGGGTCGAGGTGCCTACTGTAATCCGATACACGCGCACGCGCACGGGCGTGCACGCGCCCAGAGACAGGGGGTTGAGTGAGCGGCGCTGCTCGCTGCCACAAACCCGGCGGAGATCGGAGGGGAGAGAGCGCGCTACCGGAGCAGCTCACCGTGAATGAGAGACGGAGAGGGAGGGAACGGACCGAGGAGACCGAGGAGACGCGGTTTGAGCGGAGAGACGCTCAGTGTGCGGGAGACGAGCGGAGAGGCTGCGCGTCATTCTAGAGATCCTTTTTACGCACGCCGGGACTGCCGCTCCAGGAGCGCCGCTCATCTTTAGCCCAAGAACGGACCGGTACCGGGACATTTCATGAGGAAGAAAATCAGCGGAAAAACATTTATCTTTCATTCTCACACGTGCGCGTAAATGTGAGATTCTGAGAGAGAATCAGAGACCCCCAAATAAAAGAAGAAGGTTTCGGGGAAATAGACGAGAATAAAACACCAGTTTTCAGGTTTTGTGTGCACATGTTCCAGGCAGCGGTTTCCACTTTGTTTTAAATTTGTGACTGCGAGTGTGAACCTGCGTGTTGTTGAGATTTCTATTCCCACGCGCTGAGACGGACACGGGGCGCAGCGCTGCCGACTGCGCGCACCGCAATTATGGATTTTGAGGGTTTGAATCGTTTTTAGATTTGAATTCGTGCTGATTACGAGACAATTCCAGCAGATTGATTTCCTCCAAAGGAGCAACACATTCTGATTTTATTCAGAGAAGAACCACACACCACCAGAACGCTCGTCCAGAAACCAGCAGCGTTGATCCAGCGTGGTGTTCTTGGAGAGCCCGGGGTTCCAACTCCGCGCGTGTGCTGGCTTTGAGTGGAAGGAGCGTGGAAAAGGAGAGAAAAGAGACAGAACCCATCGCAGAGGAGGAGAAGAAGCATTTTTCTCCACATCCGAGGGGAAAAGATGGATTTATTGGCATGGATTTGTGGATGTTTACTGGCTTCTGTCCTGCCCTCAGCGGCCACAGCAGACGGAGGAGGTAAGTTTGACACTTCCACTGTCCGCGCAGATCCCACCGACACGCGTGGGTGTTAAATGACAACTAACCCGCTCTTTTTCAAAAGAAATCTAATGATAATTTTCCTAATCGGTAGCACAAATATTATGATATAATAAACGTCATTATAACGAACATTCGGTGAAGGTGGATGTTCATTAACGCACTTTTCTGCACACTTAGAAGGGAGATTCTTGCTGCTTGCTGGCCTTTTTTGTCTGAGGTGTAAGGTAAAATAAAAAAAAGTGAGTATGAGGATTGACGAAAGGAGGAGAAATCATTGCCCCCCTACATTATTATGACGAAGACCCCGCGCGAGGCTGGATCTGGCTTCTCTATGATGTCATTTTACAGATTCTCTTTAATTTTGTTGCCTTTAATTATGCGTGTAAAATATTTTTTTCTCTCGTTTTGTAAAATCCGGATAAGTGAAAGTGAAATAAAATCGGTAAAGTACCCTGGAGGCAGGGACCGGGACCCCCGTGCGTCTGGAGCGCCGGTGCTGTCCTCCGGGATCAGCCCGGTCGTTCCCGGCGCATCACCTCCGAACATGAACTACAAGAAGTGTCAGCTTTGAAATAAAATACTTTAAATAAATGTTTGAGGACGGCACGGCGGTGACTCCCGACAGCGGAGTCAGTGCTGATGAGATGCCTTATGGACGGACCTCTGGCACCGACAGCCGTCCCGGTAGGAGCATTATGGGATCATTGTGGTGATTCTTCATTGTTGAAGAGCTCTCCAGAGAACCGTCCCTGAAGAACCCACAGCCCGGCCCACGGTTAATCTGTTTGTCAGAATCAATACTGAGACGACCCTCAGTCGTCGGCCGGGACTCCATCCAGCTGTGGATGATGCGGACCTGGTGGAAAGTCACACCGAACCTGTAGCGGACGTCTTCATCAGAACTTTGTAGCTCGGTTTGTTCTCTCCTCACTCTCACTTTTCCCTTCTGCCCTCACACCTCCGGCACAGACGGCCAACCTGCACTCAGAAAAGTGAACTATGTGAGTAGTACGATCCAATAAATGCATTTATACAAGCAGTGGTGGAGGGTAACTAAGTTACTTTTTTACATTTAAGTACCGTACTCATTGGAGGTCCTTGTACTTAACTAGTTTATTCCTATTTTAAGCTACTATATAATTCTACTCCACAACATCTCAAAGGGAAATATTCCACTTTTTTACTCCACTACATTCCACTTACTGGTTCAGTTACTAGTTACTTTTCAGATTACAATATTTCCTACCTTTCCTATCCAGTGTAAACCATTAACTGCACTAAATTTAACAATACCCAAGAAAAACATTTATATCTTAAATGATTACATATGACGTAGTTGTACTTTACTCAATTACTTCCAGTTCATGTATGTTAAAAAAATATTATACTCTCTACTCCACAGCTTCAGTTACTATAGTTACTCAGATTACATTTCGGCATACGCTTCTCGTTCGGTGAAAGCCACATATCCGCACAAAGTAGTTAGATTACCTCCACCGTTAACATCTACAGCAGAAGACTTTTACTCTCGATACTCTTCAGTGTAAAAACGTTTTTTTATAATACTGTGATACTTTTATTTAATTACAGTTTTGAATGCAGAGGATTTACATGTAGTGGAGTATTTTCACAGAGCCGTGTGGGTATTTTTACTCCTCCACTGCTGCTGAGACCTTAAACACAGCAGAAAGTAAAAAAAAAAGTTGGACAAAGAAAATATAATTGATTAGACTCAACTTTACAGTCGGAGTAAATGTAAAATGTAAAAACTGTTTGTCCAGGAATAGCTCATATAGACCAGAATAAACACATTTAAAGACAAATAAAAAACATATTGTTACATTTATGTTGCTCCGTTTAGTTAGCTGGACGCACATAATCCACATTTAACAGATAATACTGCATTTGACCTTTATAGTCATGTTATTTACCCACAGATCTGTTATTGTTCCTCTTAAAACTAGAACTAAATTATGTCTAACACAACTCAGTTATGTGGAAATCGTTGCTGCATGTGGATTAAGTGAATTGAACTAGTTATTTTATAGATCCGTGGGAGTTTACTGGAAGCTTGAAGCGTCTTGACCAGTGAGAAGAAATAACCAGGACTAACAGTTTTATGTAAAAACACTTTAATGGTTTTAGAGAACATTTTAAATATGATCATGGCTTCGGAGGCAAAAACTCTGCTTTGATATATTTTCTGAGAGACTTGTTGCATCTTGAGTTACTGGCCTGTACCATTCTTTCACGTCAGGGACCACTCCCTGCTCCGAGACATGTGTGTGTGTGTGTGTGTGTGTGTGTGCGTGTGCTTGTGTGTGTGTGTGTGAGAGAGTGTGTGTGTGTCTAGCTGTAGTTGCATTGTAACTTTATTGATTCAGAGCTTATTCAGGGGGCAAACAGGGGCTTTGGTAGATCTTTTGACTTGGATTGAGTGGTGCGCTCGCCAAATGCTTCACCTTTAATCGGAGAATTTTAGATTAGAAGACGTGAAACAAAATGTGGTTTGTTGAGAATCCAGCCGAAAGTCGAATCTGCGTGTGTCAAACTTTATGCTTAGAATCTCCTATTCAGGTCAGCTGACATCAGCGTCCGAAGGTTTCACAACAGAAATGGACAGAATGAGTTCATGCAGCACCATTCATCATTGTTCACACCATAAACTGATCTGCCAAAACTTTATAACTCCTTACACGCGACGTCAGAGTCACACTTATCTCCAGATATGCAGGCCTGCAGTGGGTGGTACCCCCCACAGTGGTGAAGGGGTGACAGGGTCATGGGTGCCCAAAGCTTAGTGATGCGGTTAAGGAGTGACGCCTGTGGTCGGATCCCACTGAGTTACTGCGGCACAGATTACTGATAGTTAATGCTGGTTCTGACCGATCAGGCTTTCTTTTCTTTCTTTTCTTTCTTTTCTGTCTTTTCTTTTTACTAGAGAAGCTCCCCCTAGTGAGCAAAACATGAACTATTAGAGTAAAATATGATAGGATGCTAGAGATGGAGGTACCCGGCAGGAGAACAAGGTGAAGATCAAAGAGGAGGCTTCGGAAATTGGTGAGAGAGTACATGCGGTTGGTTGTTGTGACAGAGCAAGATGGAAACAGATGATCCGCTGCGGCGAGCTCTAAAGGAAACAGTCTAAAGAAGAAGAAGTAAAATAAGATGTAAACAGGATAGATCTCCTCAAATGGATTCATAGGTACCGAATGATTAAATTGGACCCACAGTTGAGAAGTTATGTCTGAAAATGTCTGGAGAAATATTTCCCCCTAGTGGTTCAAAAATCCAACCAACCCTTTCCAAAATCAATCCAGTTCTTCCTCGTACTAAGGTTTATAATGGAATTAAATTTGAAAGTGTTCCATGAAATAGTTTTTGAGTTATCGCACTAACGGGAAGGATCTGCGATGGACTCAGCGGCGGCGGCGGCGGCGTTTATGCTTTCATTACATTTCTGACTTTTCGGGGATATAACAAGATGTTTTTAATGTTATGGCGGATTATTGGATTCCCCAGATCTTCTTCTACCCATGACTATGAGTTTCTTCTATGGCCATAGAACTTCAGTTTATGTCAGATTCCTACAAAGTACCACTCCGTGTCCTCTCAGGTGGGCTTTGACCCGAGAGTGAACCTCTTCTTCACCAGATTCCTGAAGTTCTGTCCGAGGTCTCTGCTGAGAAAGTCTGAGAGCACACACCCGAACTCAGCGATGGGCTACAAACCAAGCTTCCTCAGAAGCAAACTTTTACGGAAGCCTCCGCTGCTTCGTTTCCAGAGAGATGATCGAGGAGAGTAGTGACTACGAGGTGTGAATGTATGTGGAGAGAGAGAAGAGAGGGAGAGGGAGAGAGAGAGGGAGAAAGGGAGAAACAGAGAGAGAGAACAAGGAAGAGAGAGAGAGAGAAGGAGAGAGAGAGAGAACGAGGAAGAGAAAGAGAGGGAGAAAGGGAGAGAACGAGGAAGAGAGAGAGAGAGGGAGAGAGAGAGAGAACGAGGAAGAGACAGAGAGAAGGAGAGAGAGAGAGAACGAGGAAGAGAGACAGAGAAGGAGAGAGAGAGAGAACGAGGAAGAGAGAGAGAGAGAGAGAGAGAAAGGGAGAGAGAGAGAGAACGAGGAAGAGAGAAAGGGAGAGAGAAAGGGAGAGAGAGAGAGAGAACGAGGAAGAGAGAAAGGGAGAGAGAAAGGGAGAGAGAGAGAGAGAACGAGCAAGAGAGAGAGAGAAAGGGAGAGAGAGAGAGAGAACGAGGAAGAGAGAGAGAGAGAAGGAGAGAGAGAGAGAACGAGGAAGAGAGAGAGATAGAGAAAGGGAGAGAGAGAGAGAGAACGAGCAAGAGAGAGAGAGAAAGGGAGAGAGAGAGAGAGAACGAGGAAGAGAGAGAGAGAGAGAGAGAAAGGGAGAGAGAGAGAGAACGAGCAAGAGAGAGAGAGGGAGAGAGAAAGGGAGAGAGAGAGATCGAGCAAGAGAGAGAGAGGGAGAGAAAGGGAGAGAGCGAGAACGAAGAAGAGAGATTGAGAGAGGGATGAAGAGATGGAGTTACAGAGGGAGGAAGCAGCAGAGACTGAATCCGGCAGAGGGAAGCTTTGAGAAGAAGAAGAAGTGAAAGAAACGGAAGAATGATTTTTAGCTCCGCTGTTTGATCCTGTTTCTTCATTCCGTTTGATCACAGCTGCGCCTGGAAGGGAGATAAACGGACATAATTGGCCACTCAAGACCGGCTGTCTGCTTCCATAGTGTCTCTGCTGAAATATGCTGCCTGATGAAACAGCCTGGCGCGGCCCACAGGCGGAGGCTGGAGCTCGCCGTGGGCTGAGCGGCTCGCAGGTTTACCCCGAGGGTCGTTGATGGCCTCTGCCAAACTAAGGTGATTTAGTCTTCCTCAGGCGGGGGCACAATCTCGTGGAGTGGGAGCCTTTTGGGAAATAAAGAAGCGTGGCGTTGTTGCAGGTTAGCGGGGCGGCATGAACCAGAGCGGGCAGCCGGGTGATTTACCCTCCTGGTCACGGTGAAGTCATTCTGACTGTTGCTGTCGTCAGGTTGTTTTTTGTCCCTGATGCCCAACAGGTTCTCGTTCTAGTTTGAACAGATCTACACTCCTGTCACAAGTAATGTGACAGGTGTCCTCTCACCTTAATAGAAAACTGTCCAAACCTTTGATTGGGGCTTTAGAGCATTAAAAGATGATGATTTAAATAGTAAATGAATGTTTATAAAGGGAGTATAGCTACCTCAAATATCTTCAACCTCTTAAAGTTCACGCAGACGAGGACGGAGCTGAGATCTTAGCTTCCTCTGCGTCCTGAGAGGGTTTTCTAACTACATCAGCAAACAAGAGACGGAGGAGGTACTCAGATCACCAGAGGTTACTGGTCTGTATTTTAGTCTACCAGACATTTCGTAAAGTTTCCACTGGATGTTGAATAAATCTTTTATAGGGCTGATTAATTAGCCTAGAAATAGTTGATTAAACTTCTGAAGTTCTTCCAGTTTTTTTGATTTTCTAAAGATTCCTCACAAAGGTAGAATTGAATAAAATGATATAGGATATATATATATATATATAAGATGCAGTAGTTTCTGAGAAATTCATTGATTGTTTTGCTTAATGGTGTGTCTGTTATATAATGATTTTAAAGCCTTTTTATCTCAGAAAAAAAAATAATTTTTTGTGATTAATCACAGATCTCACGTATAGTAACAGGAACAATATTACTGATACTGAAAATACAATGTTTTTATTCTTACCTGTCCGTTTACACCACCGTTATGTCTTTTTAAGTTTATTTAGGGTTTGTAATTCCGGCAGGGCTTAACTTAAATAACCATTGAGCAGCCGAGGATTAAATTTGAGGCAGATTTGGGAGAGGAAGTGGATTCTGGATCACTACTTGACTCTATGATATTTGTTTTTGAAGCTATTGCCAAAGGCATCAAGCCCATCTAATGGGGAATATTCGACTCCAAAAACCGCTGGACCGAATTCAGAGAATTTTCTCAAGTCTTTGGAAGGACCCTTATAGGTTTGCGTCTGAAAATTGGTTATTTCGTTTGGATTATTTTTACATTTTTAGGTGCATAAGAACCTAGCTGGCACCAGACGTCAGCGTAACGTCTAAAAGTCGTTGGGAGTCTAACGTTAAACACATGTTGGCTCTTAACTGGAACTGAAAATCACTTCGCTGTCAAAACCCAACGCTGGCTGGACATCGGCCCCCGACATACGTTGAATCTGATATCTGTCAAAAAGCAACATCCCGTCTTTCTCTTTAACCACATGATGTTGGCCGACGTCTCAGCATACGGGGTTTTAATGTCAACACCATTTTCCCCTCCATCTTCAATCTCACATCTGCGTATACTTTGGAATCGCTCCTACCTGGAAGACGTTTGGAAATATGTAGTAAGGACAACTTCCAATATTATTGAAAGTGAAATTCCTCCAGACCCCAGGCTCTGGTTACTGGGAGACGCACACGGGTTCAATAGGAATCGCTACGCTAAATACTTCATATTATACACAGGTACAGCGGAGAAAAAGGTTTCCTACACAACTGGAAGTCTGAACGTCCTTTTCTGGTCCTACTACCATCTATGCAGTCTCATCTCTTTAATGTCGATATATCCATACCTTCATTTGGACTAAATGTAGGCCTGTTTGTTTTTAATTACCTCTAGCTTATGTTTTTACATTTGTTTCTCTCTTTGTTAGCAAGATTACGGAAAAACTAAAGGAAATTATACCCAGATGTATTTTTAGGCATATCCTAGAGATGATTGTATCAGCAAAAAGTTGGAGATGTCATGGAATCTTCGTCACCGCAGTAAATCCTTCGTGTTAACGCGATAACTTAAAAACTTCTTGTATAATTTAAAAATTTTACACCCATATAGAGCTTAGTGCGAGGAAGACCTTCAGAACGTTTTTTTTGATTCGGAGAAAGGTCCGTTATATATTTCAGACACCAGGGGAGCTTTATATCAAAAGGTTTACTAATAATAATATTGTCTTTTGCTCTAATAACAAATTTTTATCTTGTTTTCGTTATAAAAAAGCGATTTCTTTTTAACGAAAATCGCTGTTTTTTGGACATAGCTTCCCGTTTCATTTGAGCAGTTTAATGAGGATCTACTTGTACATGTCGGGGGGTTTGAGGGGGTTAAATGTTAGTGACGTTATGACTTTTTCTTTACCAGTGCATGATAGGGCACTTCTGGAGGTAAAGGTGAGGTCATGGATTCATTGGTCTGAGAGCTTTTTTAAATCATTTGTGATTCAACCTTAAACTTTGGATCCTAAATTCATGAGCACCTCAATGACATGAGCACCATGTCATGTGTTCATTCCCTGATGAACGTATTATGTCAAAAGTGAATGAATGCTAAATATTACGATAAAGATGGAAGATGTTTGTTATATATTGGGAGATTTGATCCAAATGTAAAGTGCATTATAAATTAAATGTATTATTATTATTATTATTATTCCAATGGTGATAAAAAGAAAGGAGAATTGTTTCCTCTGAAATCAGTTCATCATACATCTTTGTGCATTTCCTATATATTCTGGCAATTTCCCATTATTTTCTCCCAAGCTGAGTTGACTTATTCTCTAATACTCCTATAGTATTAAATCTCTTTGATTGTTCAAGGTTCAAAATTACTTCAATGGTTTAGTCAAGGCTAAATTAGTTGTGCAGACAGGAGATAGAGTATTACCAAAAAAAACCAATATCTCACCAATACAGGTGTAGAGGACAACATATATTACAACAGGTATCATCATGACAAAGTGCTGCCATCAGCTAAAAAAGAAATGAATAACCCTTAATATGTGACCCATAATAAATGGACATTTTCACCACAGCTGGAGAACTTTCACGACTTTTTAAATCATGTAAAAGTTCCCAAAGATGTGGTTTATTTGAATGAATTCTAATATAATCACTGCAAAAACAATATGTGCCCAAAATATACAACACATTTAAGAAAAACAACAACCAAATCCTACAATATTAAAACAAACTCATGACCATAAAACCATAAAATTACCTCACAAGATTAAATTCACTTTATGCTTCACCAATATTTTTCCATCCCAGTGGGGAACCAAACAGCTAAAAGGGCAATGAGGATGAACATTTATCTCTTCATTATTACCCAAAACATCAAAGACACGAAGCTCACACATCGTAGGGACATCAAAGCCACACAAATCTGTGAAATGTTTGTGCGTGATCCTGCTACATGGTGGAGGTAACGATGAATCAGTGACAACAGAAAGAGTGAACAGACATGGAGAGGGTAAGAAGGAAATTGAGGGAGCAAGGAAACATCAGCATTGGGTGGTTCAGAAGAGAGAGAGGGAGAAGGAGAGTGAGGGAGAGGGAGAGTGGGGGAGAGGGAGAGGAGGAGGGATGGGAAGAGGAGAGGGCATTAGTGAAATGAGAAGAAAGCAGCAGAGTGTGAAGTGGCGGTGGAGTGGAGCCACCTGCAGCTACCCAAACCAGATTTATTCCTCCCCTCTGTGGAGCACAGGAGCGTCTCCGGCCAAAGTAAAAGCATATTATTAATAAATCCTCTGAATATAATATTGATATAATCTTTTCCATATAATTAGTTAGAGAGGGTTGAAACTCCACCGTGACTGAAGGGATGACTTAGCAGATGAATATATTAGATTATTTTTCTGCTCCCACTGGAGAGTTATTCCGCTGAAAACACAGAGCTACAGACTCTCAGAAAAAAGGTTTTTAAGATACGACAGCACTTTACAATTCAGGTCCATTCAGGCCCAACATTTAAGACGTACAAGGACGGACAAGATGGGCCTAACAGAGCCGAGCGCCTTTCTACTGTGTAGCTGAAAGAACACACCATAGATGTCTGTGGACACCAAAAGGAAGTTAAAGTAAAACGAATAAACTCACTTTCCACAACTCTAATGGTTTTGACAGCTAGTTCCGACAATCTCCAGATCTGCTGGTCCTGCTCAGTGTTCTGGTCTGCAGCGGTTAGAACACACACCCCTGAAGCTGTTTTGGCAAAACCTACCAAATATGAGGTGGTTTTAATGTTTTGGCTGGTGGGTGTACTCCCCGCACATCCCCTGTCTTCATGAATTGTTTATAACTCATTTATTAAGTATACTGTGTGAATAATTAATATGCCGCTCAGATGAAAATGGGGACAGTTGAGAGGGATGTTTGCTAAATAGTGATCTATCTTGACTGCTGAACCTCCGACTGGTTCCTGGTTCTCCTCTCCTTCCCCCAGAATCCTGCTGAGCCAACCCGTCCTCTGTCCATCCTCCATACCTCGCTTTTACGACTCAGATTGTTCGTTGATAAATCCCTACCGTGTATGACAGACATGTTAAATGTCAGGACCAGTTCTGCTTGTGCTGCTGAAATGAGGAAAACTTACTTATCTAGACAGATATGGTACTATTTCCCAATAAGACCACCTTCATAAAAAGGATTTATAAAGTTATAAAAGTACTTGTAAACACTTCATAAATCATTAGTTAATGTTTATAAGCAGCTTATAACACTACTCCCAATGTATCAGTCAGCAGTACAGATGAGTGTGCTCACTATTTGGCAAGCATCAGGTCTCTGATACTCTTTGTATCTCATGAGTTATAGCAGCTTATTAATGATATGTAAAGTGTTCACTACTTATTTAATAAACTACGTAAGAGCCATTTATAACCCTTAATGAGTAAGGTGGTACCACGATATAAAGGAATGAATGAATTTACAGTCTAGAGTCACCAAACCTGTGTCCTTCCATTCTTTGTGCTGTGGAAACTCACTAAATGACATTTCTCTGTGTGTAGAGTGTGTGTGTGTGTGTGTGTGTGTGTGTGTCCCGTTAATGTTGCCATAAGCATTTATTTGACTTAAGAAATCTGGAAACCAGCTATAGATGATGAAAAGATGATTAATATTTATACTCATGTTTACATAAACACATTAAACACTCACTATCCTCTATATATATTTCAGTCTGCATACTGTTTTAATTTAACACCATTTCGTATTCACTTTTATTTTATCTCAGGTTACTGTACAGGTTAATACCCTCAAGGATTAACTGAGTTCTTATCTTATCTTAATGATTTATAAGAATATAAATCATTAAGAATTATATTCTTAATGATTTTAATGATCATATCCTACATTATTTTATCTTATCATATTGTATTTAAATGATTTTGTCTCAATTATCTTAAATATCTAATCTCATCTTATCTTAATTATAATCTTAATCATCGTAATTACGAAAAACAGGGTTAGGGTCTTTATCTAATTGTAATTTAATTATCTTCTGTTAATTATCTTGATTATCCTGTCTTATCTTATCTCATATTATCTTATCGTATATATATCTTACTATCTTATTTCATTATATTATCTTAATTATCCTTATTATCTTATCTTAATGTATCTTATCATATCTAATCATATCAAATCTTCATTATCTTATTACATGTTAATTATCTTATTTTATGTTAATTATCTTGATGATCCTATCTTATCTTATCATATTGTGTCAAAATTATCTTCTGTTAATTATCTTAATTATCTCATCTCATCAAATCTTATTTTATATCATATCTCATCTAATCTCCATCTCATCATATCTTATCTTATCATAACATATCATATCTTTTCCTATCGTATCCTATCTTATCTTCTCCTATCTTAGCATATCTTACCTTATGTTCTCCTATTTTATCTTATCTTATCTTATCTTATCCTATGTTATCTTATCTTATCTTACCTTATCCTATCCTATCTTATCTTATCTTATCTTACCTTATCCTATCTTATCCCATCTTATCTTATCTTATCTTATCTTCTCCTATCTTCTCCTATTTTATCTTATCTTATCTTATCTTATCTTATCTTATCTTATCTTACCTTATCCTATCTTATCCCATCTCATCTCATCTCATCTCATCTCATCTCATCTCATCTCACCTTTTCTTATAAACTGCCATTAGAAAGACGTTACCACCCAGCTATTACTCCATTGGTGGTTAACTGTTAGCACATTAGCAAACATCTGATGACCATTTATAATCCTTCACGAGGGAATCTTATTGACAGGCGTCACCTAGAATACTATCCTGCCATTATGCGTCTTGTGTGTGACGAGGGCTCGGCTAAATCCTTGACAGGTGACGCAGGTGCTGAGACTTTCCTCAGAACCTGATTCCATTTTAATTATCCATGCAGGAAGCAGGTGTTCTTCGCCAGGTTAAAGGTGATCCTTTGTCATCTCGTGTCTCAAACTTCTCTTAGTTTCCATGTCTTTTACAACACATGCAGGTAATAATACACTTCAAGTCAACGCATCTAAATTAGCCGTACAACCTTCTAGAAGGAGGAAGGTGTGAAGACTTGTGACGCCGTCAGGAGTGTAACGGCTGTCTAACAAGAGGAGCTGGTCCCCCGACTTCAACTAGTTTGCAGCGAGTGAATAAACATTAAGCTAATTAACCCTCTGCTCAGTCTGTCGGTCTTTCTCCGCGGGTTCCCACTCGTCTGTAGACGTGAAAGGACAATTAGTGGGTCCAGCAGGATGTAATTACTGCTATCATGTCATTAGTAAACTGTTAGTATTCTGGTGTCTACATTGGCCATTGGTAATGACTGGTTGAATTGGAGAGGACGGGTGTGTGTGTGTGTGTGTGTGTGTGTGTGTGTGTGTGTGCGTGCGTGTGTGTGTGTGTGTGTGTGTGTGTGTGTGATTCAGGGTTTTTGACGTTGGATACTTGCAGAGAGTGAGCGTCGTCAGTGGGAACAGGAGATCATGGACATCTGTAGAACGAGATACTTTGCCCGTCTGTGGTCCATTTAAACTCTTCACACAGAGAGAGATGGGTCTTTGTATGCGAGCCGGGCCTCGGCGCCCTCAGTCGTCCCTCCACAACGGTTCCGTGAGAGGCCACAGGTTGTTTTCCTTTTTCCTCTCCCTTCACGCCGAATCATCCTGCTGTTGTCCTCCTTTCACGGCGCTTCGCCTCACCTTTAACAGTTTCCTCTGTCTCTTTCTCCACGCCTCCCTCTGCCAGTGTTTCTTCTCGCTGCGATTAGAAAACCGCCGTCACCTTCTCTTCACCCCACTTCGCCACGCCGGGAAATGTCTTCACTCTTTCATGTTTCTCTGTTGTCTCTAGTCTGATTCTGTCAATCTGTTCGCTCTGCCTCAACAGTTGGAAATCTGATCACGTGACCCACTTCCCTCCCATATAAGCGTAAATCTGCTGATTTCACTTTGTTTACTCACTTTTTTAACCAGAGTAGGAACGCTACAAAGTGCAAGTACAAATCAAAGTTAATTTTCAAGTGTCTTTAATTTTGAATGTCTATTATTCTGACAACAAGTATGAGAACTTTGTGTTCCTGTTACTTTCCAAACAGGCCTGTCTTTATTGGCGTGGTTGCGTGAGTTAAAGACTCTGAGATTGAGTCCCACCCAGATGGAAGCAATGATAACGCGTATAAAAGAGCGAGTCTCGGTGTGTGCGTCGGTGCACGTTATGCAAAACAGACACAACAACAGATGGAAAATGCAAGAAAATGAAACAGATGAGATTCAGGCAGGAACCTCGACTGTGAAGAAATGGAGTCTGTTTAGGGCCTAATCCAGAGCCCATGCAGGACCAGGGCTCTGATCCTTGTGGGGGACCCCTCATACCCTCCCCACAGACGTTTTGACCCGCTTAAAAACAGAGGCACCAGAAGGTCAACAGCTTCAATCTGCAAACTGTGAATCACAATTTGTCTCAGGGATATTTGTATGGGTGGTTAGTTGGATGGATGGATGGATGGAAGGATAGACGGATGGACGGATGGACGGATGGTTGAGTAACTTGATGAATGGAGTTTGGGATGGATGGATGGATGGATGGATGGAAGGGTTGGGTGGATGGATTGATGGATATGTTGTTGGATTGAAGGATGTGTGGGTGGATGGAAGTATGTGTGGATGGATGGATGGATAGATTGATGGATGGAAGGGTTGGATTGAAGGATGTGTGGGTGGATGGATGTGTGGGTGAATGGATGTGTGGGTGGATGGATGGATGGGTGGATGGATGGATGGAAGGGTTGGATGGAAGGATGGATGGATGGGTTGGATGGATGGATGGATATGTTGTTGGATTGAAGGATGTGTGGGTGGATGGATGGATGGATGGATGGAAGGGTTGGATGGAAGGATGGATGGATGGGTTGGATGTGTGGGTGGATGGATGGATGGATGGATGGATGGATGGAAGGGTTGGATGGATGGATGGATATGTTGTTGGATTGAAGGATGTGTGGGTGGATGGATGTGTGGGTGGATGGATGGATGGATGGATGGAAGGGTTGGATGGAAGGATGGATGGATGGGTTGGATGTGTGGGTGGATGGATGGATGGATGGATGGATGGATGGAAGGGTTGGATGGATGGATGGATATGTTGTTGGATTGAAGGATGTGTGGGTGGATGGAAGTATGTGTGGATGGATGGATGGATGGATAGATTGATGGATGGAAGGGTTGGATTGAAGGATGTGTGGGTGGATGGATGTGTGGGTGGATGGATGGATGGATGGATGGATGGAAGGGTTGGATGGAAGGATGGATGGATGGGTTGGATGTGTGGGTGGATGGATGGATGGATGGATGGATGGATGGATGGATGGATGGATGGAAGGGTTGGATGGATGGAAGGGTAGGATGGATGGAAGGATGGATGGCTCCAGATGTATTTGGTAATCAAAGAGCAGTAAACCCAGAATACGGATTTAGAAATTAAATCCTGAAGTTGAAGTCAGGATTATGACAGAGTGGAGCGCCTTTAAGAACCATTATCTAACCTTTGTTATTATTCTGTAATTTGAACTATGTTTTATGATGGTTGTGGAATTTCCTTAGATAAGACGAGCCTAAAATTCTTGTGTTGCAGAGTGCCAGGAACCTACTGGACCGGTACGTGTGTTTATTTAACCTTCATTTATACAGAGCCGATTACGGGCCTTTTAAAACAGAAACAATCCTGGCATCGTTTGAATTATCGGCAGGTTTTGCATCGTGCTTGAATCCGTGTTCGAGGTGCACTTGAGGAGGAATGCGTAAACACGATGTCAGCTGGACTTAATGGGGGCAGATAGTAACTCCACCGGGCACCAGAACCGCACAGTCACGCAGGGGCGGTCCAGTTTCATAGGAGACACTGTATAGAAGATATATGATTTGGTCATTTTGAGTGTTCATAGTTGCCTGCTGGCATTTATTTGAGCAGATCTGTCTTCTGAAAAGACGCTGCTGAGCAGATTCATTTTTGCTGGAGTCATCCGGGTCACTAAGACCCAAAAAAGTTATAGTTGTGAGAAGTTTCATGGTGTTCATGTGGAAAAGGACGATCTGCTTGTGAATGTACGAGTGACATAGTGTTCCGGAGGACGTCCTCCAGTGAAGTAATGATACGGTACAGGTAGGAGGAAAGGTAACTCCGGCAGCTTCTCTGCTACCACCGGGCCTGCTCAGCTCTTCCAGCCTGCTCTCCTGCCGCCCTGGCTTCGTTTTTCAGTCGGTACCAATCTTCTTTTATCTTTCTGTCCGTCTGTGATGTCAGAGTTTGATGTGACATCCAACTCAGACATCCAAGGTCAGGTCAGTGTCCGTCAATCTCTCTTTTAATCCCTCACAGCTGGGTCCTGCCCAGGTAAGCCCAACCCCTCAGGTTAGCCCAATCTCTACTTATTCTCATTACTGCAAATACTGACAAACCTTTTCTGTTATACTGTTAATTTCCCCCCCGTCACGTCTCTTTAGTCGTCTCCTCAGCATCTCTTCTCTGTAGCTCATTAAATTAGAAGCAGTTTCCAGTATTTTTCTTTTTTTTTGAACTTGTCATACTCTTCTCCTGTCTGGAGCGCCGCTGATCTGACAGGTGTCATCGCTCCCGACCTACAAGTTTGATCTCCCCTCGGTTGTTTTTCTGTTTCACACACTTTGTCCGTCTTGTTTCATGAATCCTCCTCTCTCCTGTTTCCCACCACGCTTTTTGTTTCTGGTTATCTTTGTAGTCCTCCGCCATCCCTCTATCTGTGATGCACACTCTTTTCTCTCTGTAGTTTTCACTGTGGTGTAATGCCAGGCACCTGGAGAGAAGCACAGCCCCACCTGTGTGTGCGTGTGCGTGTGTGTGTGTGTGCGTGTGTGCGTGTGTGTGTGTGTGTGTGTGTGTGTGTGTGTGTGTGTGTGTGTGTGTGTGTGTGTGTGTGTGTGTGTGTGCGTGCGTGTGTGTGTGTGTGTGTGCGTGTGTTTTCTGTCCAGTGAGCTTTTCGGAGCTGCTGACTTTCTCTTTTCAGATGATGAGAGACAGATGTTCTGGCATTGCTCTCCTCCCTTTCTTTCTCTCTCTCTCCTCTTGTTCTGTTCATTCCTGAGGTTTCCCAGGTTTTAGTCACTAAAAGCACCTTGGTCTGGATCCAAAGAAGACATTTCAGCCAGTTATTTTCAGTGTTTGTGGTGTTCCCAGAGCCTCACAAAAGCCTTTTACTGCACATGTATCTGCAGTCAGACCGTTTAAGGTAACACTGCCGAGAGGTTTTGGTTCGACCTCCTGAAGCTGGAGCCAAACCATCCCACAGAAACACACTGTAAATAGTAACACACATGGAAAGCGCTGGGAAATGAGCGTTTTCTCCCCTCAGGCGTCGATGCAGATGGCCACAGTCTATTGATTGTTAAATTCATGGACCTGTTTTCCAAAAGGTCACAAGAATGTGAGACTAACTGCTCTGCTTTGAGAACGGAGGCCAGTGTTGGTGGATAACAAGCTCCTTTGTTACACCAGTGAAGCACATTTTATGCAGCAGCAATTATCACTATTAAATCACCAATGGTGTCGTTATTGGGCTGTGGTCAAAGGAATTCAATTTGGACTGCGGCTGACCACAAAGTTCTTTAGGACTAACGAATCGATTGGCAGAAAGGGCTCTTTCATACGGCATCTATGACGGAATACAAATACATCAGTTTCAAATTATACGCCCCTCAACACCCACATACGTTCGTGTGTTATTCACGCCGGCATTGACACTTCCATGAGTAGCAGCAGTGAGTAAAAATGTGTGATATTGTACCTAAGTGTCAAGTCTGACCGAATGCCCGAACGTCTAACGGATATTAGTTTGGGTATTTTTAAGTACTTACAGATATAAGACAGATTTTTCAGAGAAAAGTAAAAGTAAAATACGATTTTTTTCATGGAACAGGGTCTATTGTAGTCTTTCCCAGAGACTGCGTCACAAAAATCTGATTATTTTATGTACAATGTCCAAATGTGCAGAATGTTTTCCATTATCTTCACCTTTTAACATTCTCACAACAAAAAGATTATTACTATTACTAGAACTATTTCTATTTGTATTTTATTTCTGTGAGTCATGTACTAATTTTATACACTCAAATTTACCTTAAAATTACAAATTGTTTGTTCAAGTATGTTTTAAAACAGTAAAAAAATTAAAGAAACTTTGTATCTAATGGAAAATAGTACATTTTAATGTTATTCAGACTTTTGGTAAAGCATGTTTTAAGAAAACTCTTTGATCTTTTTAGACATTTTTGGTTGATCAAGTCACATTATTCTGTTCAGTAAGTCCTCACGTGATTTTATATGCCCAAGAAAATCCTACTTATCGAATACAACTTTCTCAATAGCCACGATTTATGCCTCCTCCTCTGGGGCCCCTTTGACCTGTGGTGTCCCCCAGGGCTCCATCATTGGACCCTTACTCATACATGCTGCCACTGGGTCATATTTTAAACAGGTTGAGTCAAGTGGTAGGGTTTTTCGAAAGAGGTGGTGGGCTCAACCAAATATTTGAGCTGGACATTAAAATTAAAATGCTTCCATTGGAGTAACAACACTGCCCATAAGAATTTATGCTAATTACGACAATCTCAAAGAGTAGCTTATTTCACGACTAATGAATGAGAGATTTCTCAATCCAGCTGGATAAGGGTCAGAACTTTTTCTGCTTTATGTCAGGCCGTGTTTGAAAATGAATTTGTGGAGGATTTATCATGTTCCCGCTGGAATGAGATGCGACCAAATGTTTAATGTACTGAATAACTACGCTGTAACAAAGTGTGGGCCGGGTGGCGCTGGCAGTAAAGTCATAACGAGTGACCGGGCGCTCATTCAATGAATATGAACAGAAGAAACAGAGAAGTTGTGAAAAGAACTTGAAATGACATCATCAGAACCTCCTGAACCATCTTTTTTAAAGAGAGCACACTCAACTGCTGACAGTGGCTCGGTTGTTAGAGCGGCCGTCAACTTATCTGAAGGTCGGTGGTTCCATCCCCTGCAGCCTACATGTCGAAGTGTCCCTGAGTGAGATGCTGAACCCCAAGTTGCTCCCAATGGCTGTTTGAATGATGGCCCGACGGCGTGAATGGCTCCTGGTAAACATGTCCCACTTTACACGGCAGCCTCCATCATCACTGTGTGAATGTTTGGGTGAATGGGTGAATGGGTGAATGGGTGAATGATGGCTCGTGTTGTAAAACACTGCGAGTGGTCGAGCAGACTGGAGAAGCGCTCTTTAAGTATAGTCCATTTCACCTTTTTTTTGTTTTTATTGGCTTACTGATCAATTGTACAGAAACATGGGGGCGGAACCCGAGCGCTTGATTACTTAACCTGAGCTACTGTCTACATAAATCTTCCTTTTAAAAACCCCCCATTAATAAAACGTGATATTTTGTGATCTTACGCCACTTAGATACTTGACGTTACGTGGATAGAAGTGGGTTTTTCTTTGTTACTGTGTCTTGCTTTCATCATAGCTACGCCGCCTCCCCTAGTTGTTGCCGGTGGTACTGCATTGCTTCAGTCATATCTGAGAACGTGTGCACATATGAATGAATTATCAAAATGAATGCAGAGAATGGATGGATGAGTGGGAGCCTCGATCCATATCCATCTTTAACGTCGAGCGCAGAAGAGCCTTTAGAGTTGGATCAGACAAACCGTGCTCGGGGAGAATTAATCTGTTAGAGAGCGGAGAAACAAGGTCAGAAAATTTGCATTTGAGGCCAATAAACAATGATGTAGTTAAATTTTGCAAAGCAGCTCCATATGTAAGCTCACGCTGGGAGATGCAGGCACAGTGCTGTGCATGCATTCCAAGTTTCCCTCACTCCTGCATCTGTGTGTGTGTGTATTTGTGTGTGTATGTGTGTTTGTTGAGTTATGCACATTCGGGTGAAAGAAGCTGAATAGGTGTTATCAGGATGCAGTAGTGAGTGAGGCGGAGAGCCATAAATAATGCAGTGACCTGTCTGATATCCCTGCTTGACTGCTTAGCACCGTTTACTGCTGCTTATTCTGTGTATGTGTGTATGTGTGTGTGTGTGTGTGTGTGTGTGTGTGTGTGTGTGTGTGTGTGTGTGTGTGTGTGTGTGTGTGTGGTCTGAATGCAGTGTTGTCTAAGCCAGAGGGCGATTCGTGATGTTCAGCTGTTTGTGTTTCAGTGCTTTTTGGTGAATATGTGGTCTAAATAAAGCCTCACCCTGAGGATCATGCATGCGGCTGTGGTTTAGAGAAGAGCTGTGTTGTTCGAGGTCCGGGGTCAAGAGGAGGTCCTTTGTTGGGCAAAGGGTGCCACAGAGGAAATGTGGATGGTTGTTTTTTTTGAAGGATCTTTGTTTTTCATGCTGTTATTGTCTTATAAATAATATGCATGTATTCACCAAAGAACCTTAGGGCCAAGTATGATTCACTAATTTATGATTTTGGTTTATCAACATTTTGTTATTTCTGTTGGTTTTACCATTATTTCCTCACTGCGGTCTAGTGCTGTGAAAAGGTATTGGACCCCCTCTTGGTTTAATTTTTTTCTGCCAACAATGTGTCTTAAATCCGGCAACCTTAAAGAACACAAAGTAAAAGGTTTAGATGATAATCATATTTATTCAGCCCAAAAAGGTTCTCAAACACCAACCATAAAATGCCATAGAGTTACTCTCTGTCTGAGAGAGGCTCCGCCCACTAAGAGAGTACATCCTAAAAAACTACCAGATTGCATAAAGAACATGTTCCAAGTGGACTGGACCCATCCAGACCGGATCACTACCAGCCCAGTTAAACCACATCATCACTTCAGCAGACCATCTTCAGAAGGAGGAAGTTGGCTCCTAGGTCTCACCAGTAGCACACTATGCCTAAATATAAAGAATTTCCAGACGGTGATAGTATGGGAAGGGTTCCAAGGCCGTTTCTAAGAATCTGGGACTCCACTGATCCTCAGACGGATACATCATCTACAAACGGGGAAGACTTGGAACAAAACGGAACCTTCACAGAAGTGGACCACCTTCCAACATTCCTCCAAGAGCACGGAGGAGGTTCAGTCAGGAAGTCACAGAAGATCAAAAGAAAACAGAAGGAACTGCAGATCTCGGTAGATCCCATGGCTCCACTTGGGGAACGACATTTGACTTTACCACAACACACCTTCCTGACCCGGAGAACTTTTGGGAGAATATTCTATAGACCAATGAGAAATCTTTCCACCAGAAGAAAATCCGACCTAGAGATGGAGGAAGCAGTGGGAAGTTGTGGTGATGCCGTGCTGCTTCAGGACCAGGACGACTCACCATCAAACCCAAAAATGTCTGAAGGTGAATGTCGGGTCATCAGTCTGTGAGTTGGTGCTGAACCGTCAGAGGTTCACGCAGAAAAGTAAGTCCACCTCGGAATGGTTCAAGAGGAATTGATCTCAAGTTCTACAGTGGTCTAGTCAAAGTCTGGACTTAAACTTTTATGCTTAAGTTTGTTTGAAGATCAATTTAGTCTGAGTCAGACTCAGAAGTAGGGGAAATCGGGTCGGGGGGGTTCGATCATTTTTATTACTGGGCTTTATTCAAAGACAGTCCGCTCGGTTGCATCTGTTATAAGCTTCAATCTCTTCCTGTTTGATCATTCCTTACATGCATCCAACGTAGCATCTCCTCTGCTCTGACAGACACCTTCTGCTCTCCTCCCAGCATGCAAAGCAGCGGCGCTATAGGGTGGAATACAGATCAGCATTGCCATAGATTTACTTCAGTATGGTGTATATAAGGGGTTTGGTCTTTAGAAAGCAGCTTCCCTCCTGGTGGATACCAGCCTGTGACTGCAGGAACGCTTCATTATCATTACTGAGGAGCTCATCTCATCATCATCATCATCATCATCATCATCATCATCATCATCATCGTCTTTTAACGCGTGTGCAATCTATAGGTGCCTGCAGACCAATCAAATGAACAAAAAACAATGTACCCGCATATCACCTCGGCGCATGTCACTTTCTTCCTTGTGCTAATCTTTGAGCGACTTCTTGTGTCTGATATTGACAGAGCTTTCAAACGGAGCAGACACAATCCTCCATGCATACGCAGAGGTTGCTCCTCCATCACTCCAGCCTTCTTCAGCAGACACTGGAGGCTCAACAGCTGCACTCCAGATGTGAAGATAGGAGACGGCAGTTTGAAGGGTTGGGTTTTGCAGAGATCATTCGTGTGGCAATGTACTGCAAAGCTTTTATTTTTACTATGTTTAGGATTAACTAGTTGAAAATAATAACAACAATGGTGATTTCTATGCATTATTATGTCATCGAAAAGATGGGGAGGTCATCGCCATCGCTCTGTTTGCCACCGCCACAGAACCTTTTTGTTAACCTGATAACTCAAAAATGAAGTGATGGGTCACTTTCACACTTTATCCACATAGACCTGAGTGCAATGAAGAACTGGATTGATTTTGACAGTTAATTTTGTATTTTCGACATTAGGGGGAGCTTGCTCTCCAAAAGTTTGATCCGTTTTAGTCTGAATTTGATGAATATGAATCGACACGAGGAGATCCATCTTCTATATATGATATTTTACTCCAATAGTAATAGATTTCTTCGATAAACACTGTTTTGGGACATATTTTTGTATTTTATCTGAGGCAATCGACAGCAGCTTAAGCCGAGTTTTAACAAAAAAAAACAGAACAGGAAGTCACTTTAAACTCCTTTACTCATTTGAAAAAAAATGTGATGATTCTCACCAGCAAAGTTTGAAAAAAAAGGAACAGTTCTCTTTATTTTGATCAAGGTTGTCTCGCAACAGAGGCGAGACTTTATGGCTAAATCCGAAAGCACTATGTTTGCACTGGTACACTGTACTGGTTAACAGTGCTACACCAGTTTTATCGTGCAAATCTGTTAGTTTGCCTGAATGCCTGACATTTTTTAAAGAAAGATAAAAAGTCTTTGATCAACAGAAAATCTAAGAATAAACCAGACTAATGTACAAATATCTGAGATCCAATCATAACATTTGTACTATTCTGATTTAAAGATGTATCACTAGAAGGGTCCAGCATGAACCAGTGTCGCAGCATCACCTGACATAACCCGTATGCTCCGTAAGAGACCCGCTCGCAGCTATAAATGGAGTTTGGCTGATGATGCTGTGAGATTCCACAGTGGTTAAACACTAATCCAGGTGGTGCAGAGATGGAACGACCGGGTTACATAGGAGCTGAAACTCGCCGTAAGTCACCGGGGAGAGTGGAAACATATAGACACAGAGAGGCTAGTTGGGTCCCAGCAGAACGGAGGAAGGACGGACGGAGCGAAGAGGAGGGAGTAATAATATTTTGCAGACAATGCGGCGTAGTCAGCAGATTTAGTTGCCAATAAGTCAATCGAGTTTTTACTTAGAAATGTGACTAACATCCAAGTTTTCTCTGTGCTGAATATGAATTTATCAGTCTGAGTGTACGCAGAGAGGGGGAAAAAAAACAGTCTGCCTTTTTATTCATTGGCTTTACAATGTGTTTCAATGGTGCACTTAAATAAAATAGCCTAATTTATTTGTCTATAAGGGAGCCGGGTCGCCAGAACTTCAGTGTAAAAAAATCAGAAAGTATGAGATATCATAGTGAACCATAAACAGGTGACAACTGTTTATGGTGAATTAGCTTTAAAAACTGATATATGTAAACTGATATATTGTAAACAGATATATTGTAAACTGATATATGTAAACTGATATATTGTAAACAGATATATTGTAAACTGATATATTGTAAACAGATATATTGTAAACTGATATATTGTAAACAGATATATTGTAAACTGAGACATTGTAAACTGAGACATTGTAAACTGATATATTGTAAACAGATATATTGTAAATACACTGGCAAACACCCACAAACAGCGTAATGGTTGTTGTCTACATATCATGCATAATAAAATTCACTTTTTTTTTAAATCCAGGGTTATATACAGTATATACATTTTGAATTCCATAGACCTTTACTTTTGCCCCGTGACAGTGTTTGACTGTCATCTCTTCAGATATTGTTTCACAGTGTGGGGTCCGGTAACGTGTTTATGCTGTGCTCATGTGTGCGTGTTGATGTTTGCATGTGTGACAGCTCTCAGATTAGGTTTACAGTAGCCAGGCTATTTAAAGTCTTCAGATATGTTGTATTCTGCTGAGTAGTTTGACTTGGCCGTGTCGCCCTACTACTCAGCACAGCTGCAATAAATAAGGTGTCACAGCGTGATGGGCGGGTGAGGCAGCGGGCGGCGCAGAGCAACAAGTACAGTACAGAACTGCTTCATTCAGTCTCTTATATCTCTATCTGAGAATCTTTTTTGTTATATTTATGCTATATTTCTCGGATTACTGCCTATTGAATCACTCAAAACTAAATTTGTAGGTTTAAAACCCTTTAATGTCCTGCTCAACTGTTTGGTTCACTATTTCTTATTGAGCAATGGGAGCCACTTGACTGACACTGTTTATAATATGACCCTGCAGCGGTATGTACATGCTAAAGAGTAAGGGGCCAAGGGTCGAGCCCTGAGGGAAACCACGCGTCAGAGGACAAGAGCAATGTATTGGGGTAATTGCAGCATTATCTCCTAAACTGAGCAACATTGTTTTAAGAAGTAGGTCGTTCAAATAATTGTGTGTTAGGCTCTTCTGGGTGTCTCTAATCACGTACTATTGTTAGTAAACACCATTTAGTATTTAATGCAAGTATATTTACAGTGTGGCGCTAAAAATGGCCGTAATACACTTACAATACATCTTTAGTGAAATTCAGTCCACTAAAGATGCAAGAAATATGAAATTGCCCCTCCCCTTTAGCCGTGATCGCGGCCATTGAGGGTTTTAAAGGTCCAGAGTTGGCACACCTGTTGGATTGGACACACTTACTCACTCAAAACTCCCGAGGTGAAGTGAGTAAGTCAGTGATTTGAGACCCTGAACATTCAGAAGAAATGTGTCAGCATGCACTAAAAGACATTTTATACCAATGCCATATAGCCGTCATATAGAATTAGATTGGAGGCTACTTATTGTCCTACTTGCTAAATTCTTGACTTCCTCATGGATGACGGTGACTCACAATGTCTCGCTTCATAGGAGGCGCTTAGACTTAACAAAGGTGCCACTCACGCCGTCCACCATGAGGGTTTAACTTATATCGCAGACGTGACACAATGCACATCTTCAGCTCATGTGGAGCGTCTGCTCAATCCATCAAATGGCGCAGCGGCCCGGAGTACAACAGCGCCGATAGATGTCACACAGTGGAGTGGTGTGTGTTATGGCATGGGGTGCCACAGATATATGTGAGCTGCTCGTCTGGTCGGGCTGGATCTGCGGCGCTGAATGAGCTCCGTTGTCTCAGACACAACCCAGACGGACGGCTGACCACAAGTGGATCCGCTCTGTGACAGTATCTGAGGCATCTGGAGGCCTGGCTGCTCATGAATGTATGTGCATGTGTGCCAGCCGTCACGGGTCAGGATGGATTCTGCTGGGTTGACCATCGAGACCCCATCCCGACACACACTCTGGTCTTTGTTGCTTGTATCCTGTCTCGGCAAACACAGCTCTTATCTGCGTTTTATCAGTTTGACTCTTTATTTCCAGTGTGACATCTTCCTCATCCTCCTGGTGTGAGGATAAAAACACTGACCCGATGGAGCTGCAGCTGCTACATATCGTTATTCGAGGCTTTTCTGGTCCATCTTTATTGTCTCTTTTTTTTCAATCGAACGTTTTTCTTCAATCTCGTTTCCTGAAGTAAAACAATTCTGCTGCATTTTAATTCATGACAGAAAGTCTACCAAAGCCGCTGCTGCTACTTTTCTCCCTAAAACAATAAAAGTGCGGTGTTGGATCACATGGTGCTGGAGCTAGCATGATGGGAGCCCCAGCGAACGCGCTTATCCACTTAATCATGACGAGGTTAATTATGGAACCGTGTTTTACTCAAGCCGAGCTTCTGCGGAGAAAAAAGTCACATTGTGAGGTGTGGAGGTTTTTTTATTCCGAGAAGACGATCAAAGTCAAAACCACACTCATGTGATGAAGATATCCTCTGCTACAGTAGCGGCAGCGCAGACGTATAAATTCTACTCAAACGTCAACACAAAAAGCCTCCCTAGTGTCACATGAGAGGAAATGCAGCGGTGTTCCAACTCGCTGTCATGAGCGAGGCCTAGCCCTTTAAGAAGACGGTATTGAGAAGCTGTGGTGTGAGGGATTGTGGGAGTTGTAGTTTTTTGTTACATGTGTAGTTTTTGGATTTATCCGGGCTGTTAAACATAGTGACCATTTTCTACTTCAGAGTTGATCCGGACCCTGTTTTGTTACCAACCCAGGGTCAGAGGGAAGCTTAGCGACTTAGCATAATATACCGGGGGTCTCCTTACTACGGTTCAGGGGGCTGAGAAGCTGGAGCGCTGACAACACTTTGCACAGTTCAGTGCAACAAAGTAAAAATGAAAACAGTGAAGAGAACAGGGATCTTAATTCTAAGTAAAAAAAGGAAAAAAGACGATACACTTCCAAGTATCATAAGATGGAACAATAAGCCACTCCCTGACTTCCTCTCTCTCACTCTCTCCCTCTCTCTCTCTCTCTCCCTCTTCAGCATCTGTTCCATGTGGCGGTTATGTGGACGCCAGCGACGCCGGCTACATCACCACCCCCGGCTACCCGCTGGAGTACCCGCCTCACCAGAACTGTCGCTGGGTCATCACAGCGCCCGAACCCTCCCAACGCATCGTCCTCAACTTCAACCCACACTTTGAGATCGAGAAACTGGACTGCAGGTATGAGAGAGTGGAAGAATGGATGAGATTAAAGATTCTTCATCCAACAATGTGTTTCTGTTAGAAAGCTGTCGGGTTGAACTTCAGCCGGTTCTCCTAATGCGTCTCTGGCTTCAGCAGTACCAGAATGATCCGACTCAATCCCAACGCAGTCAGTCCCTTTCCTGGAATATTCAAGGTCTCATTACAACTCGTTCAAAGTCCCAGCACAGACTAGAAGATTTAGTCTGTCAGTTAGTCTGTACATGAAGACAGTTAGTCTGTACATGAAGACAGTTAGTCTGTACATGAAGACAGTTAGTCTGCACATGAAGACAGTTAGTCTGTACATGAAGACAGTTAGTCTGTACATGAAGACAGTTAGTCTGTACATGAAGACAGTTAGTCTGTACATGAAGACAGTTAGTCTGTACATGAAGACAGTTAGTCTGTACATGAAGACAGTTAGTCTGCACATGAAGACAGTTAGTCTGTACATGAAGACAGTTAGTCTGTACATGAAGACAGTTAGTCTGTACATGAAGACAGTTAGTCTGTAGATGAAGACAGTTAGTCTGTACATGAAGACAGTTAGTCTGTACAGGAAGACAGTTAGTCTGTACAGGAAGACAGTTAGTCTGTACAGGAAGACAGTTAGTCTGTACATGAAGACAATTAGTCTGCACATGAAGACAGTTAGTCTGTACATGAAGACAGTTAGTCTGCACATGAAGACAGTTAGTCTGTACGGGAAGACAGTTAGTCTGTACATGAAGACAGTTAGTCTGTACATGAAGACAGTTAGTCTGTACATGAAGACAGTTAGTCTGCACATGAAGACAGTTAGTCTGCACATGAAGACAGTTAGTCTGCACATGAAGACAGTTAGTCTGTACGGGAAGACAGTTAGTCTGCACAGGAAGACAGTTAGTCTGCACAGGAAGACAGTTAGTCTGTACATGAAGACAGTTAGTCTGTACATGAAGACAGTTAGTCTGCACATGAAGACAGTTAGTCTGTACGGGAAGACAGTTAGTCTGCACATGAAGACAGTTAGTCTGTACGGGAAGACAGTTAGTCTGTACAGGAAGACAGTTAGTCTGTACAGGAAGACAGTTAGTCTGTACAGGAAGACAGTTAGTCTGTACATGAAGACAGTTAGTCTGTACATGAAGACAATTAGTCTGCACATGAAGACAGTTAGTCTGTACATGAAGACAGTTAGTCTGCACATGAAGACAGTTAGTCTGTACGGGAAGACAGTTAGTCTGTACATGAAGACAGTTAGTCTGTACATGAAGACAGTTAGTCTGTACATGAAGACAGTTAGTCTGCACATGAAGACAGTTAGTCTGCACATGAAGACAGTTAGTCTGCACATGAAGACAGTTAGTCTGTACGGGAAGACAGTTAGTCTGCACAGGAAGACAGTTAGTCTGCACAGGAAGACAGTTAGTCTGTACATGAAGACAGTTAGTCTGTACATGAAGACAGTTAGTCTGCACATGAAGACAGTTAGTCTGTACGGGAAGACAGTTAGTCTGCACATGAAGACAGTTAGTCTGTACGGGAAGACAGTTAGTCTGCATATGAAGACAGTTAGTCTGCACATAAAGACAGTTAGTCTGTACGGGAAGACAGTTAGTCTGTACATGAAGACAGTTAGTCTGCACATGAAGACAGTTAGTTTGTACATGAAGACAGTTAGTCTGCACATGAAGACAGTTAGTCTGCACATGAAGACAGTTAGTCTGCACATGAAGACAGTTAGTCTGTACGGGAAGACAGTTAGTCTGCACAGGAAGACAGTTAGTCTGCACAGGAAGACAGTTAGTCTGTACATGAAGACAGTTAGTCTGTACATGAAGAAAATTAGTCTGCACGGGAAGACAGTTGGTCTGCACAGGAAGACAGTTAGTCTGCACATGAATACAGTTAGTCTGCACATGAAGACAGTTAGTCTGTACATGAAGACAGTTAGTCTGTACGGGAAGACAGTTAGTCTGTACATGAAGACAGTTAGTCTGCACATGAAGACAGTTAGTTTGTACATGAAGACAGTTAGTCTGCACATGAAGACAGTTAGTCTGCACATGAAGACAGTTAGTCTGTACGGGAAGACAGTTAGTCTGCACAGGAAGACAGTTAGTCTGCACAGGAAGACAGTTAGTCTGTACATGAAGACAGTTAGTCTGTACATGAAGAAAATTAGTCTGCACGGGAAGACAGTTGGTCTGTACAGGAAGACAGTTAGTCTGCACATGAATACAGTTAGTCTGCACATGAAGACAGTTAGTCTGTACATGAAGACAGTTAGTCTGTACATGAAGACAGTTAGTCTGTACATGAAGACAGTTAGTCTGCACATGAAGACAGTTAGTCTGCACATGAAGACAGTTAGTCTGTACGGGAAGACAGTTAGTCTGCACAGGAAGACAGTTAGTCTGCACAGGAAGACAGTTAGTCTGCACATGAAGACAGTTAGTCTGCACATGAAGAGTTAGTCTGCACATGAAGACAGTTAGTTGCAGTCGTCAACAAAAACAAGCGCTAGTATTACAGGAAAACAAAACCTCTGAGAGAGAAGAAATCCAGACTGTCACCTGTTAAGACTCTTTACGGCCAAAACGTTGAATACAGTCTTTTATGTTTGAACACCATGAGTCGACGTTTTTTTAGTTGCAGTTGGAGCAGATGACTCATGAAATTTTTTTTGCATATGTTTAATTCCGGAGAAAAGACTCCTTAAGATTAGAACAATCCATCAAGATGACCAACTCTGATCTGAGTAAAAAAAATCTAAATGAAAACAACGAGGCTTGTAATATGAGCGCGTCCAGAAAGATACGTCAGTCAGAGAGTTATAGTTCCTGAACTTTTATATGCAAAGGAGTTAAAAACATTTCACCGAAACAGCATTTTTTTGTTTTGGTCCTCAGTGTGATTTCTGAGCAGCCACATCTGCAGTGACCTCTGATTCACCACAAGCAGTGTGAAAAAACTTAAAGAGGTAGTAACACATTGTTAAAAAATTGAAATGGTCATAAAAAAAAGGACCTCCCACAGATGGCCACTGGTTTAAAGGAGCTGCGGCTGATAGATTGGCAAGAATACCATTATAAAAGTTATTTAAAAAACCTCCCAGATAATGTAATCACACTAAAAGGGAATGGAGGCACTTTATTCTGCAGGTCCTGCCGATGCAGCTTTTTCACTGTAAAAGAATGTAGGGAGTTATTAGTTAAATGAGACACAAATGACATAAAATGCATTTACAGGTGTTTTATTGTTATTATTTGAAAGAATAAGTTGTGACTCTCCATCATGAAACCATGGCGTTCTTCTGGAGCTACCTACCTTTTTAATCCAACTTTAATAACCCAAATGAATTATGGGAATTTAGGAAAATGAATTGCCGGGATTTGATACGTATACACACACATATACACAATTACACAATCACACACACACACACACACACACACACAAACACATGCACAAGTATACACACACATACACAATAAAAAACACGTACACACACACATACGAACACATACACACGTACATACACACGTATACACGTATACACACACATATACACAATCACACAATCACACACAAACCAACACACGTACACAGACACACACACACACAGACACACGTACACACACACACACACACACACACTGCTCCACAGTTTCCCAGACCCGTTATTAACGTTTCAGGCGTATCTATTATAGATGGTTGGTTTCACCCCTCAGATGTTGCCCACAACCAAAACCATCCAGAAATGTCTTTGTTGGAATTGAAGCATCAATATTTCAGGATAGAGGCTGAGAGGCTGGAGCCCCGCTCTGTTTCTCTCTCTCTCTCTCTACTGTACTCTGCTGTACTTTTACACTACGGCCAGGGAATGAAAAACATATTTCTCCATCTGCGTCCCAGTCCATTTAATTTTGTAATTTCACTCTCCGGTTCTCATTCCTGGATCAGTTTGATGTTTCCTTTTCCCCCACTTTTACTTTTTCCACTCTGGCTTTCTGTCCTCTTTGAATTTCTTATATCCACTTTAAAGTCCAGGAGTTTCCCAAGAGGAAACGTTCTGGTGGAGCTGCTTCAACAAACAGGCTCTGGTTTATTTATTATGGTCTGTTTGTGTTTTTTTCTCAGACTTTATGAGTGTGTGATATTTACATCAAGAAAAATAAAGCATACTTTTTATTATCCCATGTTTTGTATAGTGATGCAGTACAGTATATATAAATATATATATATATATATATATATATGATGATGATGATGATGATGATGATGATGATGATGATGATGATGATGATGATGGTGACGATGATGATGATGATGGTCATAGGGTGTTTCAGGTCGATAATCATCAGACTTGTTTCTGGTTCGCTGCTCCCTGGATCCAAAGTAGGTTCTTGGTGGCTCTTCGGTGCTGCATTCTTTTCACCAAGGAGCTTGAGTGGCACCAATGAGTGGCTCTTTCAAAACCCCGACACCGGACCAGAACTGGATCACAGCGGGTCTCCACCCATCGCTCTCACATGCTGTGACCAGATCTGAGTATCGGGTCTTTTCGGGCTCATTGGGTTCCTCAGTGGGGTCTTCTCAGGGCACGGTGAATTCCAACACCAGTAGTAAGACCCGGTCTGGACAGAACAAAGTTATCGCAATGTTCTCTGGAATCTTGAGCTTCCTTCCAAGGTGGACTTGAAGCTGCCAGTCCCTGCAGAGGCAAGAAGCCCCTCCTGAGGGGATGGACTGGGGTTCAGTTTGCTCCCCAGCTTTGAGGAAGGTGATGGAAATTCTGCGGTGATGCTGACACTTAATCAGAACCAGCCCTCGATACTTCCTGACTCAATTCCAGTCACATATTGAGCAAGGACGCAAGAAACAATAAAACGATTGTGCGTATAGCTTGAATAGTTGCATTCAGGAGAAAATCTCTCAACCATCTGCACTGGCTTCATGTGCGTAGAGCAGCGGTTCGTACGTCCAGAACTTTCAGGATGATCTTGCAACTGAGTGGATCATGGCGGTTTTCTTTCCTGATGCTAGGTGGGAGGTGGAATTTGTGGACATTATGGGTCCCAACAAAACTGTGGTAAAATGGCTCCACAGCGCCTCCTGGTTTACTTCATAACCACAGCCCCCGGACTCTGTTCCAACTAGAAGAGTGAAACTTGCTGCACATGTTTATCCTCTGGGGGTCAACAAAAAAGTCAATGCTGCGAAGATGGAACTCAAAAACAAGGTCGGCCATTTTTAAATGAAAATTTGTTTTTATGGTGTCTTACGGTGTATCAGTACCATTTCCAGAGGTTGTGTTTTAAGCATAATGTTAGAACATTATGCTTAAAACACAACCTTTTACAACCTTTTAAGTTTTGATGCAATCAAAAAAAAAAATCTAAAAGAATTTTCCGTAACATGAGGGGTGTGGCCTGGGCAGCACGGCTATTCTTGATCCCTCGCCATGATACACGTGTGCTTGTAACGTCACTTACCATCGTACAATCTGTCCCAAAATTCACTTGTTGGATAAGAGTCCTGCCCTAAAGACGTACATATCCCATGGTGCCGTTAAAGTGATAGCGCCCCCTGCTGACAACAGGAAGAATGCCTATATTCACAAATAACAATTGAATAATCTGAACTCTTTTGCTTATGCCAGCACGCACGCCTACAGGCGTCCCAGTGCAAAACCACTGCTTGTGTGTTGCCCCTGAAGGACTACATACCCCACGCTGCACACACCCTCCACGCCTGTTCTTCTGGGCTCTGCAAGGCATTTGCAGAAAACTCTGTGACGTATCCGATAAAACCAGCTCCAACCTCATTTAAACAACCCTTAAGATCGTCTTGTGCAAGTCAGGAAGTAATCAGTGCCAGCAGGAGCGAGATGTTTGCAGTGCAGGTGGTAATATCTCTAATCTATTTGGCTGTTATTTACAACTGCCCTGCAGCGCAGAGCTATTTAAGTCTGCAGGGGCGAATCGCCTGGAGCGTGAGTGTGTGTGTGTGTGTGTGTGTGTGGGTGTGTTTAGCTGTGCAGGGTAGGCTGAAATTGAGCTGTTAGGTTCAGAGGGCAAAGAGGCCGTGGAGAAGAAGTGTGTGTCTGTGTGTGTGGGGAGCAGAACAACATGGTCACCTACTGTCAGCAGCAGAACCCGGCAGTCAAACTGTCTCTTTCTGAAACCTCGCTCTTTTTTTCTTCTTCTGTCACGTCCTTGTAACGTTTGTTTTCTTCACTTATTCTAACATTAGCCGTATCCCTGTGGCGTACAACTTTTGGACTCATCAAACAGCAGCTAATCCTCCGTTCACACACTTGTGGGGAAAAAGGAGTCGTCTGTGTTTGCAGACAAAGACAACATTATGGTCACTACGAATCCTCACACTCTCTCTTAATCACATAGAAAACTCATGATACGCTCGCCACAAAAAAAACCTTCATGGAATGAAACAAACCGCACTGTTAAGAATCTGAGGGTGGTCTCAATCCAGCCTTACATGCGGGCCCTGACTTCTCTTCACCGAGCCAACCTGCGATGTATAATGCATCACGTTTGGTGGAGCACTCTGCTGGCTCTGCAGGAAAAATCGATGGAGGCGGTCGAACAGAGAGAGATGTTTTCATTAGGATTCACACACAGCAGCTATTTCCGTGCGAGGAGACGGCAAGGGGAGAGTCGGACCGTCAGGGAGACCGACCCAAAGACTCGTGACCCATCTAAGATCAGGGACATCATGACTCACCATGAGCTCCAAGTTCCTGTCACACCGCAAGTGCATCACTATCCCATCAGGGGTGACTGGACTCGGCCGACAGCTGTCTCAGGACGGGCCGGTATTGTCTCTGTAAAAGTCTTTTGTCTCGGCGAATCAGAGAGAGTCTTGTTTGAGGAGCGTCTGAGCCTCATGCCCTTTTCTGCGCGTATTGTGAAGAATGACGTCACGTTTAGTCACGGGCACAGGCACAAGGTTTCACAGGGAACCTGGAAGAAGTTTGGGAGGAAAGTTCAGCATTCTATGAATACACTAACTGCTAACTGTATTATGAAAGTATCTAGAAGCCTCTGAAGTTTTCTTTGTTGACACGTTGAAGAGAGAAGAAGTAGGCGGCTGTTAGTTTAGCATCATGGTGATAAAAATTTAAAAAAAAGTATTTTCTTAAATGACAAATTTCCAGCATTGCTTCTTAGCAACTCAATTTGTTCACCTGTCATACCAGGTGAACAACTTACATAAAGCTCTGGGAGTGCGAGGGAGAATGAGGTCAGAGGTCACGGGAAACATCAACATCAACAGATCACAAATCAGTGAACCGACAACGACCGGGAGGAAAACACAAACGTAAACACAAATAGTCAGAAGGACTGTTGGGAACAGGAGGAGACACTCTAGGAGTCAGGAGTCACGCCAACACAAACAGACAGACAGACAGACGAGAGGAGAGGAGAGGAGAGGAGAGGAGAGGAGAGGAGAGGAGAGGAGAGAGGAGGAGAGAGGAGGAGAGAACGCAGAACTGAAGCTTCAAGATAAAACAGGGAACCAAAACCATAAAATAAAACTCTGAATGAGGTCGGATCACAGTCAGCTGATGATCAGCATTAAAAATAGTCAACGGTGTTTGACAGGGTGGGGGTGGGGGTGAGGGTGGGGGTCCCTCTACGTAGGCAGGAGAGACGTTGGCTCATGAGGATATCTAAGTGAAAAACCTAGATTATTTTTTAAACTGTTGTGACGTTCATTGGAAGGTAAAGTGAAAATACTCACACGTACCTACAGTATCCTGTATAGTACACTGAACTGTACTGTGTGCTGTACTACATCCTGGTGTGTGTAGTGTGTTTGTGTGTGTTTGTTTATCTAACTCTGTGTACTCGAGGACACTGAGTGTAGTTCAGTGTTTCACAGGGGCTTTACTTTAATTACTCTTGATTTGGTGAAGAAAACGTTTACGGTATTCATCTTGTTGTTTGAGGAAGACTGTTGGTCTTCTTCATATCCTCATATTTTCCTTCTAGCCCTCTGCACTGCTCTCTGATAACACATACACACGCACACACACACACACGCACGCACGCACGCACGCATGCACGTACATAAACACACACAAACACACACACACACACACACACACGCATGCACGTACATAAACACACACACACACACACACATATACACACACACACACATGCACACACACTCGCATACACACATTCACACATGCACACACACAAGCATGCACGTACACACACACGTGCACGTCCACACACACACACACGCATATACACACTTACACACATAAACACAAACACACGCATACACACATAAACACAAACACACGCACACACACACACACACACACACACACACCCACGCACACACACACACGAACACACACACACACGCACACACACATAGCATACACACACATGCACGTACACACACACGCACACACACACACACACACACACACACACACACACACGCATACACACACATGCACGTACACACACACATCTGCTTGGAGAAAGCGCAGCGTCAGGGTCCGCTGAGGGCATGCTCAAATCATCCTGACAGCTACCTCCTCTCTCTTTTCTCTCCTCTCTGCTCCTGGTTCTCCCCCCCCCGCCCTGCATTTATCCCACCCTCCCGCCTCCTCAGCGATGCCCAGTGGCCCCCATCTATCACCTTCCCTTTGCTCCCGTGCTTTCCTCTTCCCCTCCTTCCTTCCCCTCCTCCTTCCTGCATGCTTCTCTCCATCACATCTTCTCCTCTCCTCCTCCTAATACTCAATCTCCCCTCTCTCTGTCTCAATCCAATTCTTCCCCTTCTGTCCTTCCTCACCATCTCCTCGCCCTCATCCTTCAACCGCGTGCCAATCTTTTATAGGCCAAATCATTATTCAGCATTGTATATGAGAAAACACAGGCAGCAGGCCAAATGCCACTCTCTCCTCTCCTCCTCCTTTCCTTGTCGCTCTCTCCTCGCCTGCCCTCCTCCTTAGAATTCATCTAGTTTCCTCTCTTTATCATTTATAGACTTTTCCTGAGCCTATATCTGCCTTCATCCTCTTTTATCCTTCAGTCTGTGCCGATCCATCACTTAAATCCCCTTCCTATACGTGCGTGTCTCTGATCCTCTCTCGCCGCTCCTCTTTCACCTCCCGTCACACCGACGGCCGATGCCATCTGTGGCATTCACGCACACGCCGACACACATGGAGCCGAGGGCTGGGAGCGCCGCACCAACCGGCCTCTCTGATTCCTGTATGGACTGAAAGCCCCACCAGCAGACGGACGTGTAAAGTTCCATGGCTAGAACAAACACGTGTGGAGCGACGCAGGAAGTCCAGACGTGGATTCTTCTCCTCTCTTGTCCTCTCTTCTCCTCACTTTTGTTTTATTCTCTTCTCCATGTTAAAGTTCTGTTCTTGTTGTAGAGTGTCCCCGTTTGTCCTCACTGTTTGAGAACAAACTTTTTATAAAAGCGGTACCTCGTAATCTTCCTTTCATTTGTTCATATTTGCAAAAAGAAATCTGTACATACACCGATCATCTTCTCATCAGGTTCTGCCACGTAGTCATTACGTCTGACACGCAAGAACCAGGCCCAGAATGCTGCTAGTGTAGAACCAGTGACGGTTCTGGAAGGAATGTCTGAAAGGAAAGTTTCTTTTTTTCGTGTGTATATGTTATAATTACTGGGAGCTACCCTGCAGTGGCAACATAGGGGTCACAAGAAGGTGAACCTCTAGAGCCATTGAACCTCTAGAGCCAGTGGACCTCTAGAGCCAGTGGACATCTAGAGCCAGTGGACCTCTAGCCGGTCCCGAGCCGGGACCGGCTTTCCGGGCATCTGACGTTAAAGTTATGCCAAATGAATTTTGAAATCCAAGACCTCTCCTCCTACTACGTGATGGCCTGCATGCAGACCCGCCTGCCCCTCTGGTGAAGGTCCAGAGGGGCATGACCAAGATAACGGGTAGAAGACAGGACGAGGCGGAGTGATGTGATGTGACACTGGCCTGAGGGCAGAAGGGAGAAAAGGACCGTCAGAGGGGAAGATGAGGAGAGAGTGTGACAGAGAGAGGAAGTGAGGGCAGCAGCGTTTGCAGGGACAGTGGATGTTCAGCTACAAGCTGTGGGCATTTAGCAGCTGCCTGCATGTTTGAATCAACATCACAGCGACTCCAGCAGCAGGAGAGTCCGGCGCCCAGACAGTCGCCCCACAACGGAGCTCACAGGAAATGTTATTAGAGAGAGAGAGAGAGGGCGGGCAGGAGAATGCCTCTGGAGCCATACTGGATCTGTGGTTCTGCACAGCTTGAGGTCCGTTTACCTGCTTCCTCTCTGTGCAAACATCTATGACCGGAGCCACGAAGATGACGCCTCCTAGAGAGCGGGCTTTCTTCATGCTGATGAAAACTGACAGCAGAGAGAATCAGTGGCTCTCATGTTTGTTCTGCAGCCAAACGCCCCATAACCAATGCAAAAACATGATTAACTGCATTTTCAGTGAATAAAGATTAAATTAGGAGTAACAAGTAAATGTGGACGGCCTCGATTATTTTAATTAAGTTTGAAAAAAGATAAACTCATTTCCCTTTTTACATTTTTAGACGACATTTTTCTGAGAATAAAGTCTCGGCCTCCTGACTGGATTAACGACTTAAATGACCACTTTGAAATAATAAAATCAATATATTGGCACTAATCCTCCTAAGTGTTAAATTGGGTTCAGTGGATGTATTTATATTTTACAAATTAAAATGATCATAGTGTTAATTCTAGGTTCATGGTCATAATGTAATCCCAATTAAACAGAAATGTCATTGGAGTTGGACTTAGGAAGTATAAATCAGATCTTAACAAACGAGTAAGCGATATCCTTCATCAGAAATCTCCTCATCAGTGGCTGCTGATCGTTTGCTCTTTGGTTTTTCGTGACTTCAATTTTCCAAAAGCAACCTGCCAGAATGGAGCCTAAAGACTGATGTTCATTTTTTCCAGCGGCGCAGATAGAAGACTCAGTCAGATAATAGAGTTCAGTCAGGAAAGGGGAATTTCTTTAAGCCGCTGTGTGCACAGAGAGACGATCCTCTAATTAGATAAGAGAAACAATCTCAAGTATCTCAGCAAGCGAACAGGTAGAAATGTCCGTCCTGCAAGAATGCAATAAAATCACCAATTGATCGGTTGGTACCACCTGTTTGTCATCCACGAGGAGAACTGACAGTCTGAATGAAGAGTGGGAGTGATAGTCGGGTCCTAGTGATATTAAAGGGAGAAAATGATCAATCACATGACATCAAAAACCATCAAAGGGTTCAGTATACCGATAAAAGTGGGAGAAACCAATCAGAGGGCAGCCTCAGATCACCTGATTACTTCCATTGACTGTCATTTGCGGGTGCCCTTCAACCAGAAAGTGTAATATAGTCACAAGAATCCATGAATTGGGGAACATCTTAAATGGATGCAGACAAAGGAGCGGTCAGAACTCTGTCGCTGGTTTAAGCCCAACATGTTTCTCATCCAGTCATTAGGAGGAGATCAATTCTGGAGCCACTACTGGATTTCATTTTCAGAATCCGACCTCAATTCCCAAGTATTCACTTGATCTTCATGCCAAAGTTGATAAGCTGTGCTCGGCAACAAGAACTCTGAGGCCCGGCATCGCAGCTGGCTGTATTTGTCCGACCCAGCAGAGAAACAGCGGCGGTGACGTCAAGCTTTTATCAACTTCTCTTTCTCTCGTTCTCTCTTCTCGAAAAACATGAGGCACAAATTCAATTACATCAAACACGTCCAGCAGAATCTCCAACACAACTCACATGATAGTGAGGATTCAATTCAGTCATTACGGTTTGTGTATCACAACAGCAGGGTCCACACGTGACACACTGCATTCTGGGAACGCTAGTGCTTGGGGTTTCGTGTGTTCCGTTGTGTCGTGTATAAACTCCTTCTACACACCTTGATGTTCTTCTGGGTCTGTAGTGGCTTTCTCATCGCAACTCTCCCATCATGCCATTTTTGTTGGCAGTGTCTTTGGAATAGTGGCGCCATGACCTTTGACCTTTTTTCAGGTGAGAGAGTTTCGTAGGTCCCTGGTTGTTTTCCTTGGAGCACTGGAAAGTGATGCATGTCTTCTGCTCCGAGTCTTCTCCATAATGTATCAAACTCTGAGAACAGAACCGACATGAGAAACTCTAATGGGGCGATTCTAGGAAATACATACACGCACGCACACACACACACACACACACACACACACACACACACACACACACACACAAACACAGGTGATGCCGGTAATGCGGTTAATACAAACGGTGTGATTTCCCTGATGCCCTGAAGGACTAACACTGATGTCTTATACTGTAGTGTAAGTGTGTGTGTGTGTGTGCGCGTGTGTGTGTGTGTGTGTGTGTGTGTGTTTGTGTGTGTGTGTGTATGAGGTGGGGGCTAAGACTGACCCTGATCAATGCGTGTTAAAGCCATAATGAAGAATCGATTGGTTGTCTTGGAGACTACTGTTTGACTTGCACAAACACACACACACACACACACACACACACACACACACACACACACACACACACACACACACACACACACATACACACACACTGTCCATCTGTCTGCTGTAATGGGCCTGTTACTTGATAACGGCTTCAGATTACGACTTCTTGAACTCTAACAGGTGAACATACTATTAATGTCAGACGCCTGCAGAGCGTTTGCGTCGTAATGACTTTGAACTAACATAAGCAAAACACAAACATTTCATTATTTTAGCGTATTATACACGGCTCATTGGAAACACACACTGCAAAAACATAACATCTTATCAAGTATGTTTGTCAAACTGTCTCATAGAACTTGAAATAAGTCACAATCACAACATTTCAGTGGGATATAAGTTCTTAAACTTCTTCAATATATGAAGGCAAATAATCTCAAAAATGTCTCAAATGCTCAATATGAGTATTTCGACCAACTTTGGTACATATTTTATCTAAAAATGCTCAAATATTACTTTCTAAAGTTTTTGTGTCCACGGTGGTCATACATGTAAAGTGGTGTCACTATTACACGACTTTAAATCGAAACAAAAATGAAATGAAAAGGTTGATATGTACGACAACAAAAACAAAAAGCTGCTTTTGAAGGAAAACACATCATTTTTAGCATTACTGGCTTATTCTGAAACACAAGCCATCCTAATACCAGTGAAATATAGTCCACAATGAGGTTTTCCAGCTTATTTAATAAATCTCTTGAAGCAAGTAATGTTCCAACAGGTGTTTCATCGCCAGAGTCATGTGACCTTTAATAGGAATAATAGTCATAATTATTATTACAAATAGGAAAAGAAGGGTCTTATTTCTCCGTATCCTCCTCCTTCTCCCCTCCCAGGACAGAACCAGCCTCCATGAGGAGCCTAATGCCCACCTTCTTATGTACTGAACTACTAACGGTGATAATAAGTAGGAGCAGTAACGTCTGCCAACAGCTCAGTGTTTCACACATAGTCTAAGTTTTGCCGGTGAATGTGTAGAGTTTGACATCTCGCGTCGGTGGAGATGTTTATCCAGTGAGGCAGTGGGAGCGTGAAAAGCATCAGCAGCAGCTGCCGATCTAGAACCTGTTGTGTTGACGGGGAATCATGCGTGGTGGTGGA